>JADDOH010011942.1:0-19044 GCA_016648135.1 Agrypnia vestita
AAAATGTCATTGCCAATATTGAGTGATTAAATTACCTACGCATGATAAACTAACAAAGCAAAAAAACTAACTCATAAAAACCTAGTTTTTATTATACACCTTTTCTCATTTGTATTATTTCTAACTTGATATTCTATCAACATATTCCTCTTGCTTTAAATTTTTGTGGAAAATCTATTCCATGTATATTATTATCCTTAAAACTTATAGAATATTGAAAACGTAATAATTGGTATAGGCTGGCACGGTGTCGGCGAAACCGTCTGATCGGACGCATAGCTCGAGTCAGATTAGTTGAAATAGGTTTCGCGTCTTCTCCACGCGTCGGGCTCCTTTCTCATTTGTATGTTTTGCAATTTGGAAAAACCGTTAAAATTTCGAAAAATCCAAAATTATACTATAATTAATTTTTTAAAAAAGAAAATTGTTAGATCATTTTTATCGTCGTCACGAGTCTGCCTGCAAAGTTTCAGCTCTATTGGATCACGGGAAAAGGATTATAAATCGATCAAAAGTTTTTACGGCAGACAAGTAGACAAGCAGACGCTACGAATTAAAAATATTTAATTATGTTAATCTCTATTATATATATAAATAAATTACACAATTAATAAAAATACTTTAAGAAATTTCTCACATTAATAAATGCCATTCTTTTTAAACCTAGCGTTACCTTTCCTTGTATTTTTTATACCTTTTTTCTACCAGTGACATCAACCAAAAAAGTAAATATTATATTCTTCCTATGAAAAATCACAATTACCTATATATTAAAATTATCGTTTATTAGTATTAATTATTATTAGAAGTAATAGTTGTTAGTGGTAGCACTAAAAAGATATGAGCTTCCTGAAATGTGTTTATATATGTTATTTTCCCGAAATAAAACTCAAACATTTTATTCCTTGATCACTTTGAGAGTAATATTACGAGTATTAATTGATATGGTAGTGTGATGCAAAATAATTATGTAAATGCACACCAAAATTGACTATGTAATACGCATCATTAGATGTAAGAAAACGTTATTAATAAATACAGTAATAAAATGCCAGCAGTACCGTCTTTCAATATTCCATTTACCTGACCAAATGAAATCTTTCGCTTCCTCTATTTTTTCAAAACTCGCATTGTGCGTTATCTCTTCTTATAACGAAAATAAACTATCTATGTAGCTCGTTCTTAATCCTGTTTACTGAGCTTCTCCTAACTTTGCGTTTCCTTTCATTTGCACTCCTGATAATTCTTCAGTGTATCGTAAATGTTTGGCGTGGGTGAATTTCCCATATAATTATAGTTTGTCTGCATCCAATCTTCTTTGCTAACTTTTGGCTTCACTTCACCGGTGGTGTTGTTAATCTACTTTATAATCCGCTAAAATTAACGTACATAGATTCCATAAAAAATATCGTAGTGCTTCATAGATAAAATTAACTAACTTAAGCTTTTAAATAATTATAATTTTATGCACCGGTTTTAAATTAAGCTTTTAAATAATTATAATTTTATGCACCGGTTTTTTGTACGCAGTAAACTACAATCTACATTTATTTCATCAATACGCATGACTTTCATATATCTTCTTGATCATTTTGATCACTTTACAAAGATTCTATGGGTATTTTTTGTATCAGTCGTATATGACTTTAAAAAGAAATTAAACACATCAAAATAGTAGCACTGGCTATGGTATTGGCTTTATTGAAAAGATAATTTTATGCCATTAGTGTTTTGATATGATTATGAATGAAGTCACGATTAATGTCAATAACAAACGTGATGCTTTCAAAATTAATTAATTCATGGAAATGTTTTGACATTTTAGGTATCTGCTTTATTTTATTTGAAAATAATGATGAATTTTTATTATTTATGAATTGAACTCTAAAACATTTCAATCAATAGACACGTTGTGTCCAGGAAATAGCTCGTTCATTTATCAGTACGCGATGTTGGTCCATTGGATCTTTTTCTCCACAGGTATGAGTATCTTCATAGATAATATTGTTTTAGTTAACACTATGTTCTCTTAAATCTTCTAAATATAACTTCCCTTTGGTCGCTTTCTCTGGGGCTGCTAACACAGTAACGTATAATATGTGGATACCTTGGTAGAGGCATTTGTGGCGTAGTTGACTGATCTTTAGTGCAAGCAATGTCTAGATCATCATGTTTTTTGATTATGTTATTTGTTTAAAAATCGTCTTAGTATTACTAAAACGAATACGCATAGAACATTATAAAGTAATGTTTTTTTGATTGTAATAAAAAAAATATGCTTTCTATATACCGGAGGATTTCAACATGCGTCATATACCCACACAGGAAACTCTCAATATGCGTCTATAGAGCCACATCTCAAAGGCCTTGACTTTGCGGATTAGTTATTTGTTTAACGCCTGTACATCTACCCCATATAAGAGAAAGGCGAAAATGTTAAATCAAACCATAGGCATTCTAAGTTGCGGCCTTAATAATATATATCGGTCTCACTCTGAGAAACGCACTTTGAGCTGTTACATCTTGAGATGGATCCCAATTTTCGTTTACTCATGCGCCTAAGTATATACTTGTATTGCGTGACTCTTTCCATTGGTTCTATGGTTATATATGGCGTCGAAGCCCAGTGAGTATGACAATGGCTTCTCACACAGAGGGATCCGGGTTCACAACTAATCTTTGTGATTTACTCAAGCCCGGGTATTTTGTGATATATTTTGGATCTGTAATTGGGCTTCTTGACGCGTCAAAAGTATTAAATTAAAAATTAAAAAAAAAAAACAAATGGTGATCTTTTTGATACTATTAACAATTTGGGTTTTCATCTTCGTACTTGTTACTTGCTTCATTCGCCTTTTTTACCAGGAAAGTCGCGGGCACATGTATAACTTTTTTATTGAAATTAAAATTTTATTTTTTGATTAACGTCAAATTTATTAAAAAAATTATTGTATTATTTGTTATAATCTACTTATATTCATTAATTATACCTACATGTTTCGAAAAAACCTTTCCATCGTCAGGGTGTTTTATAAATGTCAAAATATCAAAATTATTTATGTCTTTTATTTTTTGGTTTTCTAAATTATGTTAATTTCTTATTTAATTTATATTATATTTTATTTAATTTTTTGATTTATATTTAATTTACAATCTTATTTAATTTAATTAATAGAAATTATGCTAATTTCTTTTAATTTTTAAATGTCAATCTACAAAGTTGTTCAACCAATTGAAAAAATTATAAAACATTATGTTCATATATATTCTGAATATCGGGGCCCTAAACTATAGGTAATTTTTCGGTTCCTCTATTGTAAAAATTTTCCAAATCCCATCAAGTAGAGTTAGATATAAAGTATATAATATAACGTCCATTAAACATATAAAGCGCAACAAAAATAAGAATATTTTTAAATAACAATTTTCAACTTACGTCCACTTACGACAAACGGGCTTCCTATTTAAAAAATATAAATAGTTTAAAGACTATATTTTAAGGCTACCAAAATATTTATAACATAATAACAAATTTACACGTAAGCCCCACTGAATTATTTTAAATATTCCAGTTCCATATTATTTAGTTTACTGGTAATAAAATAATTTTCCCGAACACAATTTAAATATAATGTTAAGTTATTCTTAAACCACCCTTTGGGCTGATGACACACGAGCATTATGAACATTTTTGATTCGCTCAGTTGAAAAAAGCTCCCCTGTTATGGAAGCTTTCAATATGAAACCTGCTGCAAAGTATTGCTCGCCAGACCGGAATGCTTCACCCGCCAAAAACGGCCAGCAAAACTATATTTTCTTAATCTGAAAACCTTTCATAAATCACGCATTAGCTCCCACCGCTCGCGGCTATCTACCGCGCAGAAAATTTCACACCATGCACTCCGATAAGTAAACCAAACTTTGAAATAAAGAAAAGCAAATAAGACCAAGACACGAACTCGTAAATCTTCCGCTTTATAGCGCTGACCGCTTGGAAAATCTGAGAGTTTGCTTTAAAATGAGTCAAAAATTATTGTAAATTACCAATGTGAAGATTTAAGCATTTTTATCAAGACGGGAGAACAATACTTTTATAACCATGTCATCGTTAATAGCCCAATGTTAAAAGAATTAAATTGGTGGAAAAACATAAGAAAATTCTCCATACCATCACGAAATTTTAAATGTTTGTATTATCAAATATTATTCCTTATTTTTTAAGTATTTTTATTTATTTATTTCAATGGTTTTACACCTTTTACAATAATATAGATAACACAGTCTGCAGTACTTGTGTAAGTATATACGCATACACATGCACGCTTATATTCATAAACAATTTAGAAATTGAGTGCAGTTTTGAAATTAAAATAAATTTTAACTTGGATATAAATTTTCTTAACTACTTTACTTTCACCATCTCTCCTCGATATAATTATATGGAACGGAATCTTGGAATCTTACCAAAGAATCGATAAGGCAGTCTGAAGTATTCGGATATTTTTTTATTTATTTATGGTAAATGTACAAACTTAAGAGCGGCTGTAATCAATATTATATAATTAATACACATTTATATTACACGTTTACCCACTTTTAAATGATAATTTAATTCTCGTGTTTAAAAGTGGGGGGCATTGTTATATATGTACATATCTATATGGATCTGAAGAAGAAAACTCAAAATAAGCTGGATGAACGGAGTTACGAGTGAAGATGTTTTGATTCGAATGTAAAAATAAAAAAAATTTAAAAGAAAAATAAAAATTCTAAACCAGGGAAACATTGCCGGAAGTCAGCCTTAGAAAAAGGAGAACACCATCGCTGAAAAATCCAAGACAATGGTTTGGCCAATTTCCTGGCCGTAGTAAATAATGTGATGTACAATTAGGGCACAAGAAGAAAAAGGATGACTTTTTTCCTATCCTCTCAATATTTATGCAACAACCACCTTTAAAACAGTAACTTTGGCTCATTATGTCAATATATGATGATATTTTTTTTTTTGTGAATCCATGTTACATGTACTAGTATTTGTTTTAGGTTCTGATTTTCTCGATACTTGAGTAGCAGAATATGAAATATATAAGCTAACTCGAGTAGAGATAGGATAGTTTAAGATTTCCCTCCATTTTTATTGATCATCATGAATAAATAATCTTTACAACGTTAAAGTCAAATCCATGGTTAGTACAACTAATAAATATTTTATTTTTACGGAAATTTAGAACATCAAAAATAACCACGATGCAAGTATAAAAGAGAAAAGAAAAAAAATTAAACCCATAATAAGAGCTTATCGTAAACCTCACAAAAATTTTGCCACCCAGATCGTACAATATTATTCAAAATAATATGAAACCTTTATAAATGGATAAACCTATCACAAATATTTTTTTGGTATTGGAATATTTTTCTAGCTACTGTTTACCTTTTTTCTTATTCAATATCTTTTTTATTCATGTTTCAATCATAGGCAAGCGGCATTTTTTTTTATAAAATATTTTTAACTTTACATTATTAAATTTTGTAAATAGAGATGAAAATTGCTGTGGTTAAGATTACACATTTGGATAAAGTGGATGAGCATGTCTTCTTTAGCATAGACCATGGTTTAGTCGAGTTTAAATAATGTACACTCAGGTTAATTACAGAATCTATTGAAATGTAAATTAATGTATTTATTCACATTTCATATCTGTAAAAAAAATTACACTACTATGTTAATGCTTAATTCAAGGATAACAAAGAATGTTCTAAAATGGTAATTAAGAAAGCTAAAAACAAATAATCGTTCGTTTTTCGACTCTATTAGTTTATTAACTCTATGAGCTCTGTGTAAATGCGAAATTATCGAGGGCTGCGAATGACATGGCTACACATTTTCAAAATTACAGGTTTTTATATAGGAGGGGATCGGCAATGGTCGATTATCATGATAAATGATTCTTTTAAATCATCAAAAATATAAACCATAAAAAATGACGGTATTTTTACATGCCGTCTCCTAAAGAATAAGAATCTACTTATTTATAGCCGAAACCCATGAAATAGTAATAATGACATTAATCAAAAATTTTAAACACTTTTTTATATATTTCAACTGCCAGCAGTTAATGTAACCTACTATTTTAAACCCTGGAGTGCATAAATCTAAGGCGAAAACATAATTAAATAATTAAAATTTTAAATAAAGTAGACATAATAAAATCAAATATTAAATGAGAAAAAATATTCCGATACAGGGAATCGAACCTGGTCCTAGCTACTACACTATGCAGGAGACAACACTGATTGCGGAGAAAATACTTATAAAGCTATTTAGTATACATAAAGAAAACATATTTTAGAAAATACATTGGGCGCTCTGTACTATATTTTATTAGGTACAAATAATGGTTTTCGTCTTTCCAAACTTCTATATGTAGCCTATTTTTGAAGGATCCCGCACGTATGATGATGGCAATATCTGTAGGTTAGTTCCATCTCCGGCCGCTTAGTTTCGTTTTTTTAGCCGTGAATCCGAACTAAATTACGGACGTAACAGGAAGTTACGGAACAGATAGACGGACGAACAGACAGACGGATGGATGGACAGACAGACGGACAGAAACGAAATTTTTTATATTCAGATTAGATAGTTTTACGCGGAAAACGCACTCACGTTACAAAATCGACATCAGATTATTTTGTTTAATTTTTGATGCCGACAGGCCCAAAGGCCAGCTAACTGAAATGAATCACATCACAAAAACACTCAAACCTGAGTAAATCACATATATGAATTGTCACCGGGAATTGTACCCAGTACCTTCAGTATAAGAATCCGTTATCGTGCCACTGGACTGCGAGGGATACTTGTTTGTTTTATTTTGCAATGCACAGGCAGTTTCCAATGTAAATTTGTTTTATGTTGCTGATGAACACAAAATATTGGCTGGACTTGCGGAAATATAATAATTTATATATGAGAGCGTATTTTGTTTCAACTTATCAATTAAAAATTATTTTAATGAAAGGTACGCGTTTGAATTGATAATCTCAATGATATTTTAATAATGCTTAAATGAGTCCGAGGATTGGTCAATGTGTCTTTAAATATTGTGAAAACAACGATACCTAAAAATAATTCAATTTTAAATATTGATTAAAAAAACAGCAAGTGCACAAAAATTAATCACAATAATTTTTTTGTCTGTCTGCTCGTTCGTCTGTCTGTCCGTAACTTCGTGTAACGTTCGTAATTTCTTTCGAATTCACGGCTTAAAAACAAATTAAACGGCCGGAGGTGGGGCTTGAACCCCAGGCCAGCAAACCGATCGCTTAAGCATATTGCTACCGCCGCCTCTCCGTGGACCGTCAAAAATAGTAATTGATACTAGGGCTAAGCAAAGATGTGGACCATTTCATGTTCCGTGATTTCTCATAGGTGTACGGTTAGTTATATATAAATACAGACACAAATGATAATAACCATTATTATGGGATCGCGGCATTGGAGGACAAAATGAAATACTATAAAAACAATTTAACTTTGAATTATTACAAAGTCTCTGGACACAAACTTAACTGGGTCACCGCTTTTAATTCACGTTAATTTGCACTAGTCACTCATTTGTGGAACACTTTATCTACATGTATATCTATCTTCTAGAATGTTGATCGATTATTTTTGGCGCTGTCTTCGCCCGCCTGCTTGTTTCGCTTCTTGGCTTCGCCTAAACGTCAAAATAAGACTTTTCTGCAACATTGACTCAGAATGTTTATTTTGAGAATATTCTGGTATAATTGTGTATATTCCAGATCCTTCCAGTTCTTTCGTATTTATTCCAAACGTTGATAGTATTGGGAAACGATTCCGTGATGTTCCTTTTGTTTCCAGCGTATTCTTACAATATAATTTATCATTTCATTTCGGTACCAATTAATCATCGTTTACTAAAGATATATTTCCCGCGCCAGTTAGTCCTTGGAGAAGGACTGCTGTATTCGCGACGTTTTCAGATCAAACTGTTCATCTTCAGGGGGAGGACTTGTCACTGAAGTGTCACTTTTCCACTATCAGCCTTAAAGGACGTATTTTAACGTAATTTTATTTTTTTACGTAAAGAGCGACACATCAATTTATATACATAGTATAACGAGAATTAACTTTGGTATGATTGTCTCATTCTAAAATCATTTGTCTTCTTCTTTAATATGGAGCCAATTATGAGATAGAAATATTTTTTTTCATATTATCTATAAAAAATCTCTTAGCGGTTGAGCTATATACGTTTTTGTTGGGTTGTGGTACATTTTTAAGAATATTTTCTTAGTATATAAATATAATGTAGTTGATTTATTTCTGTTTTGTAAAATATTCAATTCAATAAACGGTTAATTATCTGAACTGTAATGTAACATACTTTGTATTGGAAGAATCGATATACCTACATATATGTAGAGTTTTTTTTTAAATTCTATGCTTCAACAAGCCAAGAGGCCCAATTGAAGAAAACGAACAAATCACAAAACGTGAAGCAATTCAATATTTAAATTAAGGGGTGAAGCAATCGAAAATGGTTAGTGTTTCTAGTGTAAAGTTTATCACATATTCCAATAATTCCATTAAATTATAGTCTTTTTAGGGTGGTCTAGAACAAATTAACCGTTTGAGCTGCCTTATGATCACTACATGCAACGTTCACCAATTCTACAATCAAATTTTTGAAAGTTGTATATTATATTATGTTCTGAATCAGTTACTTTCATATCCTCGAATGGACTATGTCAAAGATACCTATGATCCTTTCCATGGCACAGATTTCGCAGCTGATAATTATACTTCTATATTCATTTTAAGTAGAATATTAAGCAATATTTTTTGGTATGTATGTATGATATTCTTTTCATTAGTGATTCCCGTGACATAGTATACATAGATGTCGTCGCTAGAAATTATACCTATATATTTTATCAGTGGCCACCTTGTAGACTTCCATATATCTTTATCATGTAAATAGCTTCGTCTCTGTGAGACTTGTATCATTTATCTAAATTAATAATTATCCTTCTGTGGACAAAACACAGTAATCGTGTTCTCAGAACAGACGTATAAAAATATGTGTATATATTGAACTTGATCCTCAAGGCTCGCGTAAACACTACACACTCAGCGTGCTCGTGTACACGACACACCAAATAGTTGTTTTGTGTTCTCGGGGGAATGTTTTCTTTGATCAGGCATGAACGTAGCAACGAGCTGTTTACTGCACTTGCTGAATTTATTCATTGCCCCGTCCGGATCACGAGTCCGACTTGTGTGCGATGCTAGATTAATAAACTGTTACACGCTGTCAGTCAGTGGTAAGTAACAAATTGGAATATAAATCTCGGCTTACACACAAATCTGCGGCCGCGTTCGTGATCAGGCCAAGAATCCCCACAGCGAGAACTTTTAGTAACTCTTAACACGGGATTACGTCCGCGCCGCGCTGCGAGCAGAAATGATATTTGTTAAATGCAATGGTACTCCCTTAAGGAGGTTTATTTCACTCGACTGAATTAAGTGCAAATACGTGATCTCCTTAAGATCCCTTTTACCAATTCGATTACACAGAAAATCATCTATCTCGCCGACATTAAACCATTTAATCTTTATACAAAATTTATTACCAATACTCACAGATTTTATTACATGTAATTACCAAATCACGATTGAAAGCAAAATATTTATACTGAATTAACCCTAGAAGCCCAATCTACCTCATTTTGACGTACACTCAAAAGTATATTTGCGATCTCTGTCGCACGCTTGTTTCGATCGCCGCGACCTTTCGAACCAACTTAGCAGCCATCGAGAGCTGTCTACAGGCGACTGTGTCTCCTATAAACATTATCTCTTCTCCTCTCCTATAGTAATTATCACCATTTTATAGTAATCGCAATATTGCACGTCGATTTGACGTATGATTGGGCTTTGTGTAATTTTTGCGATTTTACTGAGAGATGTTTTTATGGGATCGAAAATTGTATTTTGTTTTCTTTCTAATACTAAACATTATTATTAGGTCCTAGGACAAGATGGTGTCTTCTTTAATAGATAAATGTGGAACAATGTGGAACATTTAGCATCCATTTTAGATAGTTATGATTATTTTTCACCCGAGGATACAGACTCAGAAGAGGAACATTGCATGACTCAAGACAAAGTCAGAAGTGACGTCCAAGACGAAATGGTGGACTACGTAGAATTTGAGAATCAGTTAGCTTAATAGGAGATTCTTATGAAGAAGAAAAGTATCAACAATGCCTTTTTCTTATGAAAAAGGCATTGTTGATACTTTCAATCAAAAGTGCTCCTCCATATTTTCCAACAGAAAGACAAATAGATAGCCCAGCGTGGTGTTTTATGGGATGCTCAACACAGCTTTTATAAATTTTTATATTATTCACTACCATAATAAGCCAACTAACCAAGAAAAACCACCGAGTAGTAAATTTTCTTTATAAAAAAATGAGTATTGACTTGATTTCACCATGGATGCAAAACGACTGCATGCCCCAACTTTGAAGCATTCCTTACGTGACAATTGACAATATCACGAAAATAGTTCAAATTATACCACAGAAATCTAAAGAGTCCACCAGTGAAGAGGTAGAACCAAAGAAACGTCGTTTCTGTGGATTTTGTCAAAACACAGGGCTTCGAATGCCAAAAATCCATATGCGGCGAACACAATGTTGATGTGTGTCGAATAAAATGAGAAAAACCTTACAAAAATTGAAAATATTTTTTTACAAGGTTTTTATTATTTTATTTTAGTTGTACTAAAGCAAATGAATTTTTCATAATAGATATAATGTTACTGTAATGATAACTTTTTTCAAAAAATAAGTCAGAAAATTTTTTAAAAAAATACAATCTTTGATATTGCATATCTCCATAAGTATTGATATTAGGTCATGGTTACTTGAATATTTTAGACTCATAACATAAGTAGGAATCTATTGGCCAAGTTTCTGCTACTAACTCTGGTACACCTGTATAAATACATATAAATATTCTGATGCCTCATAAACTGGATACTTTCGTTCATCATTTTAATTAATAATAGTCCTGTATAATATTATTTGATGCCTGCTATTTACCAAATGCGCACCGTGAATTTCGCAATTGTATTTTATATGATGCGGAAGCCAGTTGTATTAAAAACCATACTCCAATCAATTAAATATAAAAATGACCGGTTACGGTAATGTTTGAGTTGAATGAAAATATAACTGGAAATACAATTAACAAATGAATGCGGTAATGTTAAATTTTGAATTAATTACATCCATTTGCAGCTTTTCAATTTAAGCGCAATTCATTGACAAAGGGTTTAGTTAGCGGTAATGATATAAATAATTTGAATTAATATTCCAAATGCAGTGAATATTTGTAATTATGTCCATATAATGATTATTCAAATCCTTCAGCATTAAACTTGTTAAGGTTATTTTATGGTTTGATTTAATAAGGTTGAATACCAAAATTTTCGACGGATATATTTATTTATTTATTTATTAACGCCATACAGGGTTTTTACAAATAAAATGGATTTAAAAAAAAATTAATAGCATATAAAAACAATAATGACACAAATTGGAAATCAAATACTTTAAATACAAATACAAATATATAAAGATAAATATAATATAAAAGCTAGTATATAACAAAGTAGAAGCATGAGGAAAACAAAATATTATAAAAATTACAAAAATAAAAAGAAATAATATAGAGTGAAAAGCAATAGCACAAGCTTAAAAAGTCATAATATAACAATAATGCTACATAACAGTTAGTTTTCTCACTTAACCAACAATCAAAACAAATACAAATCAATTATTTAAGTCGAATTTTACAAATACTAGTAATCTTTCAATACAATTTTTTTTAAATGTTTTAATTTTATAAAGTTGTTGGCAAAGACGTCAAGTTGCTCGTATCTGTTTGCTAGTCTAGGAAGCCTTTGCAGTGGGGAATCAAAGACGTAGTTGGTAGCTGCAATTTCCACGGCAAAACCTGCATGACTTCTAGTTACGCGAGACGGAACACGCAAGCAGATACGTTCTAGATATTCTTATAGATACCTATTCTTCCATAGATCTCGCAGTTTAGCTCTCTTGTCATTGTTACTCTGAAGCAAGACAAATTTCTTTTGGGAATTAATTTTTTAGCAACCATATTATCTTGATTATTTGATTATATCATGAAGATTATCAATTAAAAATGTGCATATTTATAAAAATATATATGATTTCACGAAAATGTATATGTAACATTACTTTCGGTAGAATTTCTATCAATTGACCGTATAATTTCATTGAACCTTTTATACTCACGACAATGATAACTCACGCAGTCTTGAAGTTGAGCTAGTTCATATCTCGATAATGTTCAATAACCATCCTTATAGGTTTTATTAACTCAAAATTACGGTTTTTCAAATATTGGAGGATGTCCCTATTGAGAGTTTCAACAACCGTAGTGCATGCATGATAAGATGTATGAATATAGTTTAAGCAAAAGTACTCTGTTAAGAAAGAAGAATGTGACATTTTATCCTCTTTGCCCACTCCTGCGGCAAAATGGAGTGATGCGTGTTAGTTATAGAAATATCGTTGAATGTTTTTTAGCGAACATTGTTCCGGATACTATTTTCACAGATTGTTAAGGGCTTGTGCTTCGAGAAGAGGACAAATTTAATGATCTCTGAATAAAACTCGAATTCCTAGACCAAAAAAGTATACCGAGACTTCTAATTAGCCTCCGTATGACGAGTTCAATTTCAAATTCTGAATTTGAACTACATGACAAATAAATTATAATCAATCAATATAATTATAATCATATTTACATATACACTCTGTCTGTATATTTATTTTTGAATAAATAGAGAGAACCCAAGCATAAGAAATAATAAACATATTTTATAATTCTTATCAAAAAATCCTTCTTCAGAAAACCCCATCAGAGATATGCAACAGATCAACATCCAAAGTGATATTCTTCAACATAGAGTTAGCCCTTCCAACATAACTCGGAAGTTGTATATACGTTATTTATATACCACGTTTCATGTTTTACGTCAAAATATACATCTCATTACCAGGGGTGACTGTATACACTGGTTCATCGGGATGACAAATTTCAATCATAGATGGTGTAAGCGTAAGTCAAAATGAAATGTGAAACGTGGTATATAAATCTCAACCTTTCAAAAAATTTGATAGATGTGGTGGAATCGGCGAACATTACATTGTGTAAAGTGATTATTTATGCCAGCCATATGATAGGTTGTAAGTCCTATGAACACCCAAATACTTTCCTCTCAACGATTGTAGCCAAGTGAAACAGGGTTAGGTAGAGCCCGTACTCTCACGTAGAGATGTCTCAGAAACCAAACAGCGTCAGCTGAACCCCAAACAGCACCGAAACGAGACGCCGGGAGGGGTGTCAGGGAGCCCCACCCCGGGCGCCGGCCGCCCGCTAATATAACGCATTCCGATACAAGTCTGGCCCGACTGACAAAGGGATGAAATGCATCATTAATTCTGGCTTATGCCTGTCCATTACACTTTGATAACCGCTCCCGGCCGGCGAGCGCAGCTTTGTAAACCTGCCTATTTACGCCCGGCCCTTTGTGCTCCGCTCATGAACAGCGCTGATTGAAAAACTTGATCGCTCTGATAATTATAGTTTCGCGCTATCGGCGGCCCGAACGCGCCAAACGCGAAATTACATTTTCAAACTTCAATTAATTATCATATTACATTGTATTAACATCTGCGATCTGCAAAGCTGCTAAACAGACTTAAAAGTACAGTTACAATACACGAGGGGTATAAAAGCAAAGGCAGAAATGTCCCACTAAAGTGTTTCTGAGATGAATACAAAAACGAGCGAGCCTTACAGCAGTCGCATATGATGTGTAACATTTGACATCTCACAATTAAAAATAGCAATTGAGCATTTGTTTAAATGCAAGCAAAGCATTAATTTTTGCCACACTAGGTAGATACGCATTTTGCTTAGAAATATGTTTGGTCAATTATATGCTTCTATTTATTTTCATAGATAGCGGTAGTGTGCCGCCATACATATTTTATGAAATTTTTGAACAAATATTTAAAAATAATCACATGAAAAACATGAAATTTGAGAATGTAAATCATTAAGGGTAGTTATTGTTTACACTAATGTAAAAAAATATGTATTTATTGGATAGTTTCGAAGATATAAGCCAAATATATCAAAGTTACAACATCCACACGCTTGACACCAGCCTCGCAACATATATACAAAATCAGAAGCATTGGCTGTTAGTGTGCATCTTCGCTGTGATGGCACTTGCTGGACATTGATTTGTTTATAAACGATTATTTTTTGTACAACGCGCGTACTCCGCGCGCGCTCATTAGTTAAATGAAATTGCGCGCGTCTTATTTCCTACTACGATTTATCTAATAATTTTTAATACCTAAATGCCGAGTGGTCTTAGACCGAGGCAATAAAAAAAAATTAAGAATTTACCTTCTGATTGTTCAATATGGATAGGCGGCTCTCTTGATTTTTAATATAATTGAAATGAGTCGTAACAAATATAAATGTGATACGTAAAAACAAGAAATTTTAGATAAAATGATACCAAAATATTATTATTTTACACGCCGTAACAATTTAAATATTTTTATGTAGTCGTACCCTCAACGCTTATATACTTCAAATTCTATCGAGATTATTATTATAATTATAATTTAGTGATCCTGAACCACATCCAATTAGCTCTCAAAATGAATTGTTAATTCCAGAAACCAAATTTTAATTATCACAACCAAACAATTCCACCCTGTACGATAACTCTGTCTAGGTAAAGTTCAAAAACATTCAATTTAATTCAATGTTTTCCTTAATTAGGTACGTGAAAAGGGCAGAGGATATTAAATAGTGTTCGAAACATTATTGTTATTTTTAATATTTTAGAAAAAATGAACGCTGACTGTAATTCAGTGTGCCCTACTGTGTCTTATATTCTGCTTATTTATAATATATTTTTACAATATTATATATTTTACAAAAAAAATAAACATGCTCCTCAAATTACGTACTCGTATTATAGTATTTAATGCAAAAGATTGGTCAACAAATCACAAATTTAAAAATCCTTTTTTTTTCAATTAAATTAATGATTTTCCCAGTGTGTTTGCTAATTTTAGCCTTTAATTAGTCTTTATTATGAATTTTAGCCTTAAAAGCCTTTCTGAATTCAATTAAATAAAAAAATACAGTTTTGAAATTCACGAATCTTATCGATATACAAAATATTATAACTCAAATAAATTAAATACAAATGTATTTTTGATCACACCGTTTCTACTTCAGGATAAACTACAAACTAAACATTACAAAATATGGACAAATTTATTTTTTTGGCAGCTTGTTTTTGATTGTACCTGCCGTAAAACATTACTTTCAACATTCAACAATGTTTTATTGTTTTGATTGTTTTGATCACATGCCACCAAAGTACGTGTAGATATAAACTAATTGAAAATTTTTGGTACACACTGTGGTTCCACTGCTGGTTGCACTGTTTGACTTGTTTAAAAAAATAGTATGAAAATTCCTAACAATTATGAAAAGGTCATATAAAATAACCTTAAAAAATATAATACCAGAGTAAATAAGACGCACTCTTTTATAAAATTACTTTTTTACTTGAAAATATGAAATTTAAAATACAGCGTCTATTGTAAAAAAATATGTTTTCAAGGGGGTTAAGCTCTCCATGAATTAATACTTTAACTGCATTATAAAAGTGTCTTAAATATATTTGAGAGGGACATACTTCTACTTTATCCCAGTCCTCCTAATCCTAAGAATGGGTTTAGTTGAACTCTGCATTATTTTATACTCTGTGGTTTTAAATATATAGTTTTTAATGTTTCTATTTGAAGGTTTATTGAAAGACTACTATAAGTATTCATCAGATTGGACTTAAATAAATGGATTGTATTTCAGTTGCTGATGGGATGAGATAACAAGCTGTTATGTATTTTTTTATGCTTTATTTAACTTGTGCTATTCCTTTCTATTTTAAATTATTATTATTTTTTTATTTTGTTGTAATTTTTATTATATACAGCTTTCTTAAAGCTTTTGCTTTTGCTATATATTTGCTATTAACTTTATATTATATTTATCATTTAGTATTGTACTGTAACGTACCTACCTGTACACCTAAGCTAAATACCTGACTATAAAGTTTAATAATATAAGTTTTACGAAAAGCCCAAAGCTTGAGACTTTAAGCTACCGAATTAAACTTTATTACGGCTTTTGTGACTTTTAAGCACACACTTTATGCTTTAAGCTTCTAGATAAAAACTTAAGTCGAACTTAGAACTTCGGAAGTATATTTACTTGAAAGCTAATATTATTTTTTTTTGTTAAGAATTTATATTTTCAAAATTGGCCAGTCGTGATCTATCTAGTGGTAAGGAAAATTCCCCCTACGTTGTGTCCGTAGCTATCCAAAATTCTTTTGATATGTGGTGAGATCGTATTCTTATTAAGGCGACTAGACTAATATAGATCGAAATTCTTACCTAACTATGGAAATAACAAACGCACGTAACTAATCCGTACTCGTTCTTCTAGAAACCGCTCTAGAATTCTACAGTTTCGCCTATATGAGAGATATCCGATATCGTCCACGTCCGGAGTCGGCCTAAAAGCCAATTATAAGCGGTGAAGCCGAGGAATAAACGGTAGTAGCTAAACTCCCTTACATTGTACCGCCATAACTATAATACTACCGGGGTTAAAATACTGTAATATAAAACAATACAATCGTTGCCAAGTTAACGGCATACGCTAAAGATTCCGCCCGCTTTGATTATCAACATCTCATAATAGCAGCTTAGAACAGTGTCAGCACAACCACATGCGGCACCCATTTATGACAGATTTACAAGATATAATAGCATACGTTATATTCAAAACACAAGTAAGAAACCTACCAATAGCGCATCCCACGTTGTCCGATCTGCTCAATCTGTTCATAGTACATAGTGGAAAGAGTAAACATATATTCATAACAACTAGGCGCAACAGAGGCTCAGGGCAAGCTTTGTCTGACATTATCGCAGCCCGAGATTCTAAGGGAATGGAAGATACAGATTTGTAAGTGAAATTTAAGAAGTGTCTAACCACTTCTGTTCAAACGTGGATTCTAGATGCCCCCCCCCCCCTGTAGGGGGGAGGGGGATGCGGCCCCAGAGCATCGCCGCATCCGGTGGTTAACTCCTGTTTAGACATAACCTCCCACACTAAGCTGCAGACCAAGATCAAGCCGAGACTCTATTGCTCCTGCTGGAATCCCCCGAAGTCCTCGCTTCCCGGCGACAAACATATCAGGAAGAAATCCCGCGTCTGATATTAAGGTTGGTATATTATCCCGCGGGGCAGTCAAATTGACTGGTGTATAATGATGAGGATCCCACGTTGCGGCTACATGAGCCGGATTATTATGATGTTTACTGCTGATTAAAGGGCTGAATGAACTAACTGGGTGACTGGAAAAGACTCGTCCTTGAGCGCGTCAGTCAGAGCCATGTTAGCATCGCCAATTATAGTTGATGTGATTGATCCCACGGTGTAGTCTTATTGACTAGAGATATTAAATGATGGTAAAACAGCATGATTATTACAGTTGATTGTGAAGTTCCTGATATGTTTCTCGCTGGCCGGGAAGAGAGAACCCCGAAGGTCTCTGTATACATCAAGTTAGAAAAGGTGGTGACTGATGAGAATGATGGTGTTAGTAATGCCATCGCGCGCCTGAATGCGGTCCCGATCATAAAAATTGATTGTTAAACTGCTAACAGATCTCGTTCATTAAAGCGGCCCCGAGCATAAGTATTGACTGTCGAACTGCTACCTGCATCTTATAATTTTTCGTTCATGAGGAACGTCCTATCTCGTCCTTGAGTACGGAGTTATTACATTCACATACATTCATAACCAGAGCCCGAGCTCGTCGAGCCAAGGGGAGTGAAAGAACGTAGGGGCTTCTTCCCTCCGTCTGTGTTTGAGGCACGACGCTCTGGTCCGATTCGAAATGCTTCACCTTTGCTTGACTGAACACATTTTAACTGTGTGGAGGCTTTGCGCAATTCTACTTAGACCCCCCCAGAGTGTCCCCGCAGTCCCGTTCATCCCCTGGACCGAGAACACGCACCCCGTCATTTGATCCCAGTTACATACAACTATCTGTATCGCGAATGTATCTCTTTCTTCAATCCCCTTCATTTGCTTCTCATAGTTGCTCGTCCATGCGGAACGCCCTGTCTCGTACGTTGATGAGGTCTCAAACGAAGGTTTTTATTGAGGTACAGCTTCCGGAGTCTTTTAGCTGACATTCATGAACATTCATATCCGGAATTCGAGCTCGTCGGGCCAAGGGGAGTGAAAGAACGTAGGGGCTTCTTCCCTCCGGCTGTGTTTGAGGCACGACGCTCTGGTCCGATTCGAAATGCTTCACCTTTGCTTGACTGAACACATTTACCACCCAGAGTGTCCCCGCAGTCCCGTTCATCCCCTGGACCGAGAACACGCACCCCGTCATTTGATCCCAGTTACATACAACTACCTGTATCGCGAGTGTATCTCATTCTTCAATCCCCTTCACTATTCCATTTATACAACAATCACGTGACTAACCTCGAGAGTCTAGCACCGGTAATAAGATCTCATTATGCTACGTTGGAAGTTAACATTTCATAACCGGACGAAATGCCTATTTCCCGCGATCATATTCAATTTGTAAAACGCAATAATATGTATTTATATATGTTAGTAAAACGTTTGAAATGCAGAATGCACGTACAATGACCTCGCTTCTATCCTAAAGATAATTAAGAAATACTTCCGACGTCACGCCCCGACAAGTACCAACGTGTTACCGCGTCCGTTGCCGTCGAACTCTGAACCCACGTAATGAAATGAATAGTGAC
>JADDOH010011943.1:0-65116 GCA_016648135.1 Agrypnia vestita
CTTCCAACAGGCGTAACCATCGGCAGGTTGGCCCTGTATACTGGAATGCGAAACAATCTATGCTGACGATGTCTAAGGTAATTATCAGGAACATACAAACCAATGCTCTGCACAATTTCAGTATTATCGATCATACCGCGCAACAATCGATAAAAATGTGTAATCAAATGCACATTCCTTCTAGTCACTAGACTATTGTAGCCATGCATACCCTGGAGAAACTCGGTTGGGTAAAGCCAAGGATAATGCCCGTACTCTCTCATGTAGAGATATCTCAGAAACTTCTTTTGGACTTTCTCCACCATAAGAGAGTACTTGCTCTCACGTGGTCCCCAGATCATCGAGCCACTCTCGAGTCTACTTCGCACCGAGGAGTTGTAAAGAGTTCTCAGTATGCGGGTATTCTCGAAAACCCTGGCTTTCGAAAAGCATTTTATTTATTTACTCGAAAACGCTTCATAATGCTTAAAACTTCCTTATGACGCACTACGAATAGGCAATAAAATTAATTTTCTGAGACGCTTCAATTCCAAACAATAAAAAAGTAGTCAAAAATAAAGTTTTTAAATAAGGTAACATTGGAGTCTGCAAACAAAATAAAAATAACTTGTTCAATTACAGCACAATAACTTTGTGGTATAATTATATTTATACATATTAATAAAAAGAAAATACTTCAACAATATTTTTACATGTCTGTTCTGAGAACACAATTACCGGACTTGTTCACTGCGGGTTTCTCTAGGGATAGAAGTCTCTCAGAGACGAAGCTATTTATAAGAGAAACGTGTACGAAAATCATAGGGCTTACAACCTTTTAGAGCTGGCTGAAGGACTACAGATGTCTCTAGTCTCTAGTATAGTCCAATCAAATATTTGTACAGAAGGTTCCAAAAATTTTAAACATATACCTACATATAGAACTATAATGTGTGGACGTTCTTACGATGGAATTAGTAAACGTAGCAGTGTAGAGTGTATCACATAAGTTCATGCAGGTAATAAGCCCTGGGCCATCATATATAAGAGTCTTCCATATAAATAGCTTCGTCTCTGTGAGACTTATATAATTCATCTTAATTAGAAAACGCTTCGTTTAAAAGTAGCTTGTTGGTCTTGTGGTTAGGACTCTCGTCTCGTGATCCAAAGGTCGCGGGTTCGAACCTCACTCCAGACCAGCAAGTTAGTTTTATTTTCATAGCACAAGCGTTTAGCTTAATTCGAAAATAGTAAGAATATTGATGTGACGCGTATTCCATGTTCGCATCTCTATTTAAAAAAAACATGATATTAAATTATCAAAATGTTTCGGGGCCAATGGTCGATACAGCGTATACTAAAAATTAAAATTCGAAGTACAGACGTCAACAAAAAAAAATTAACATGTTGATAATTCAATACACAGTGGTTTTACACCAAGTGTTTTGTAATTAACACAAATAATAATTAGAAAAAACCTAGACTTGTTATTGTTTTAGATATGTCACTGTCACCACCACCACCATCATCTCGCTCCCGCCTCCTTGCCATCATTATTATTTTACACAAACGAATAAATGGTATTATCGACTGTCCTCAACCACTGGAACGTATCTGCTTGCGTGTTCCGTCTCGCATAACTAGAAGTCATGCAGATTTTGCCGTGGAAACTGCAGCTACTAACTATTTCTTTAATTCCCCACTGCAAAGGCTTCCTAAACTAGCAAACAGATACGAGCAACTGGACGTCTTTGCCAATAACTGTATATTATTCAAACATATGTTAAAATTGTATTGAAAGATTACTAATATTTGTCGAATTGGACTTAAATAATTGATTTGTATTTATATGTATATTTTTTATTATATTATGACTTTAAAACCTTGTGCTATATCTTTTCACTCTACATTATTACTTTTTCCTTTTTGTTTTTAAATTTCTATGATATTATGTTTTTCTTATGCTTCTGATTTTTATATACTTGCTTTTTTCTTTATATTATATTTATCTTAATATATATTTGTATCTGTATTTTAAGTATTTTCTTTCCACTTTATGTCATTATTATGTTTACATGCTATTATTTTTTTTCTTTAAACTATATATTCTGTTAATCAATGTACACTCTACCTATCTTTTGTAAAAGCCCTATAGGGCGTTAATAAATAAATAAAAATAAATAAATTATCTTACCATTACCCAATCTTATAATAAACTGCAGATACGTTTCAAGCGTGAAATCTTGGCAACTCAAAAGTAAGGTAATTGCCTTACTTGCATTCGTTATCGAGCGGACCGAAACAAAACGCCGACTGCGAAAACTACGCCGAAAAAAAAGTCCCGGAGAAAAGGGAACAGAGTATCGTATACTATAGTATACTATAGTATACGATACTCTGTTCTGATTACTTGATTATGTGATTTGTTGTCTCTTTCAATGCAATATTTGCTACATATGAAAGCCGGCTAGTATGGGAATAACGTGCTATTTTATAATACGTTAATGTCATTACCCATAGTTGTACATCACTACCACCCTCTCAGCACCTCGAGGCATCTGATTAGTACCTGTATAACGTAAATACAATCTGTCCATGTACGTATCATCTTCTTTCCTCGTTCTCGTCAGTATTAACATGCAGGGGCCTCAGTCAGATGAGACACGTCTTGTGATGTCCGTTCTCCGTCTGGATCGGCCTCACAGCCGACTCCGAGGCTTCTGCAGCTGGACTCGTCCATCCACCATCCACCGCCGCGCTCTTCCAGGTTCTCCTTTACGATGCTTTCGCTTGGACGCATAAAATCGTTCGCTCATTCCTGCAGAGAGAATTGGTGTGGTTAGATTTATTGTGGATTGAGGCGCTTGCGCAATACGAAACACACTTTCCTCAGGCGGCTGCGTATCTGCTCAACAGTTATAATGCAAATGATATATTTTTTTAAATAGAGACGCGAACACAGATACGTACAAGATAGAACATACAACATAATATACAAGTATAGAACAAAATACGTATCACATCAATATTCTTACTATTTTCAAACTATGCTAAATGCTTGCGCTATGAAAATACGACTAAGTTGCTGGCCTGGAGTCAGGTTCGAACCCGCGACCTTTGGATCACGAGGCGAGAGTAACCTAACCTAACCTAACCACAGGACCAAAAAGCTACGCAATTACATTATTATTATGTAATTGAGTAGCTTGTTAATATTTCGTGTAGTTCAAAATTTGATATTTTTGAATCCATTTTACGATACATTAAAGGGTGTGAATATTTACTGCTAATCAATATATATATATATATGTAAAAAGAAACCCGTGTTTCCCTATCCGCCAAGTTTTCTCCACAACCAGCGAAAACCACCCACCGGTGGTTATGGTGGTGGATAGCCCTTGGTGTCACATCGAAAATATGCGAGTTTGGTGGGGGTGGCTGTGCGTGGGTGGGAGTGGGTGACGAAAATGTGCTATCTAGCACATGGTTTTGTTATGGGAAGGCCGCAAGTGTTTCAGATTGTTTCAAAATAGGCGCGCCAACTGTGTCTAGAAGGTTCCGTAAAAACCTGCTCTAGAAAGTTCTGGAAGGAGAAATTTCTAGAAAATTCCCGAAAGTTCTATAAGGTTCTAAACTGAGTGGCGGAATGTGTCTGTGTGTCTAGAAGGTTCCTGTACATTCGAATTTCTTGAAAGTTCTGGATGGAGAATGTTCTAGAAGGTTCGCGAAAGTTCTATGACGATCCAAACAGTGTTCTAAAAATCTACGCGTGCGAAGCCGCGCGGGCACAGCTAGTGTAAACATAAATTTGATAACAATATTTTTATATGTTTGTTCTGAGAACACCAAGTTGTCTCTAGCAAAATCTATTTGACTATGAGAAAGTAACTGATTTAGTACATATACAATTATACATATACAGTATTCAAAGATAAATTAATAACAAAAATTAATATAATATGTGGATGTTGTTATGGTGTAATTGGTTAATTAACGTTGCATTGTGTTAAGTAATCACTTAATTCAACCCACATAGGTCATTAGCCCTGGGCCACCTTATAAAGACTTCCATACACGTTTTCCATATAAATAGCTTCGCTTCTGTGAGACATCTATAATTTATCTTAATTAATACATTAATGATTGTGAGTATGACAGTCAGGTTTTTAAAATAGCTAAAGCTTCGTACCCAGTCGTGGTTTCTTCTGAACGTATTTATTTATTTATTATTTACTATACATATCGACACTTAATCAACTCAATCTATTGATTAAACTCAATCAATCATTAATATTGAAGTACAAACAAATGGCACATTCTCAGACAACAAATGCATGCTGGTATGAGAGGATAGTTAAACAATATATTTAATAACTATAACACATAGGTCCTATTCGTAATGATTACATATAGGTTTTTAAGATAACCACATCAATTTGTTAATAATCTATTTCTCCCATCACAAATCTTTTCAGTTGTATGTTGAAGAGGTTCATACCTATCATTTATTTTTTTAATATCTGAGATACCTCCTGGATAAACGTAGATACGTTGAGATCCTCGATATACCCCATTGTCTGAAGAGCTCGACAGTGAACTCCTTGACATCTGTCAACGTGTAATTTTATGGCATACCGGTTATGTTCCAGCGCAAGAAAACACTATTGATGAAGACTCAGTACTTGTGAAAGATTTGTTTATCGAAAACAGGTACCAAGTATACAAAATAAATTCACATAAATGTATCGAAACAAGTAGATTTTGGCTGATTTATTTAACTTCACAAACGATCTGACCATTCAACGATCCAACTACCAACATAACAACATTTACGGGAACATTACGAATAATTAATTTAGTTATATTTATTATTGCCGTATTAATGTTATGTCATATTATACACTGGTTAGCAGTATAAAGTTATCTAAGCGGCCTTTAGATAAACATGGAAATTTAGCTTTTAGACAAAATATAAAAATATAAATTTCAGTAATAATGTTTCCTTTTAATCTTTCCTAAATGGTTTTTTTTATGATAATAGGATTGATTAACTGACACAAGTTTTAGTTCAGAGTGTGGGTACGTAGTAAGGATGCGGATCTAAAGTTTTTTTTAAGAGATACCTAGTTTAACTACATGAATAAATGTAAGAGATGATATTTTAATATAATAATATTCTCAAGGGTTCACAAATTAATCCTGCGCCACTGAAATTGTGCACTAGGAACACTGGCTGGTGGAGATGATAAATATCTGGGTGATAGTTCAGATAATACTTTTAAATCACCTCGAGTATCGTTCCATCACTTAAGCGGGCATTCTGAAATATTCAGTCTTTCTTATTGCGATTTGAGAGCAATTCCTTCTTGAGAACAGCATCGGGGTGTCAAGTGTTCTTCACTTTCATCCTCACTTGATGAATCTTGCATTATGGCAAGATCGCTTTTCAAGCAAGTCTTAAGCCATGTATTCACTAGGGGACAAATTGCGAAACATTCCGCTCGGCATGTCGCATCAACATCTACGCTCATGTTTCGGGGACAATGAAGCGGTCATTTGACGTGTACACACCGGGACTCGCATATCTTGTCGCGGAAATGTCACCCGATGATGTTATGATGACAGCTGCAGTATCTCATTTGGCGAAAACGGGGTTCCGCGCAATTCGAAATGTTTTTTTGGGTCGCAATTTCAAATTAACGAGGTTTTACTGTAGTAAATTGAATATTATTAAAAACAAGGTCCTTTTTGCAAATAATTATTGTTTTCCAGACGTCGCGGAAATATATCGCCCTATGAGGTTATGATGATAGCCGCGTATCTGTTTATGTTAATGAGTTTATCGAAAAGTAAGAGGAGAAAAAAGAGGAGAGTGCGAAATTATTTACTGCAAAGAGAAAGAAGGACGGACATTCTATGCGATCTTCGATCGATACAGCTCGATGAGTTCAAGAACGATTTCGTTTCCCCGCATTGTCATCTTGACAGATACAGCGCATGCGTATTCACTGGTAAACATACCACGTGGTACTGACGCTCCGCGGAATGTTGCAGTGAGTACGCTCGGGTACCGTGCGCATGGCAACGTTGCCACGGCACGTAGAAATGCCGCGCTATGTTGTGCGCGAGGTTGCGGAACAGTGCACGACGTTGCAACGTCACGTAGACTCTATGCTGCGCGTGCTGTTGAGGGACAATTTGTCCCCTAGTGAATACATGGCTTAAGAGGCTCTGTATCCCGAACAACTTGAATGGGAAAGGTTGCAGAACCAATCAACCATTGCCAGAAGACTAAGCTTGCGGTGACAGGCACAAAGGCGTGGAACTTTCTAATCCCTGTAATGCAGAATAGACGTTGGTTGACACGAACTATCGGTTATGTACACCGCGCACAGATGTTTAAAATAAGTGTAAAATTAACTCATTGATTATAATTATTAGTAAATCATTAAAACTTTCTAAAATTTCTTGATGGTTCTCCATAATCAAAGACCACCAAAATAATATATATTGACATGAACTAACGTAAATTTATTTACACAAAATCTGGTCCCACGGCTGGTTCTAATACGTTTAACTCGTTTAAAAAAATACTACGTGCTAATAATGTTGAAACAATTAATAAAACGTCAAACTAAATGCTCTTAAAAAGTATAATGGTCCTCTTTAACGCTGCGACCAACGCGGCTGAAGACCGGGAAGAATGGAGGCGTATTATTAAGCAATGTTCAGAGAGATACGAGGATCAGGTAATATTTATAACATTTACCAATTTACAATACAAGTATATGTCGCCTATTTAATATTATGTACGACAAAAAATATCGTAAATAATAATATAAGAATTTGATACAGTTACTGCCATCTGTTGAAATGTGGTTTCATTTATTTTCATCGAAATTTTGGTGGAATAACTGGTTACAGAGAGTTTTTACCCATGAAGAACAGATGTTATACTTCACAGGTATGGTATCGTTTACAATATATATGCACTAAAAATTATTTATTTTTATCTAATTTTAAACCTCCGAAATAGGTATAATTCGTCTTTTCGTAAGCGATCAATGATCTAAAAATTTATTTTTGTTAGTGCCATCTGTTGTAGTTAGCGTGTCATCGTTTTCACGGATCAAAATTAATATACACAGAGAAGTATACCCGATGCACAAAAGATGTCGTTATTCGCAAGATAATAGAAAATACTAATTTGATACAATATTAACGACATTTTTAAAACGTATTTTGCATTACATTCTCATACATAATATTGATCTTAAACATCATGACGTTTCCTGGAGAGATAGGCAGAGAGCATAGAACACCACACTCAAGTGTAATGTCACACCACTTTTGTGTCATCCATTTTCATAAACTTTCTCATGCACGTTCTTCGATTGTTTTTAGATTTTAACAGGGCCATTCTCCAATTTTTGGTATAGTGCTAGGATATGATGTATCATAAATTATCAATAATGATAAATTACCAATACTGTCATCTTGAGCTTCCATTCGAGAAAATGGTGATCTGTCAAAATTTGGTGACATCGTTGTGAGTGCGCGTATTCATGTAAAATTGCAAGTAAAATTTTGAAAAATTTACAATTAATAAACATTCCTTTTTTTAGATTTTTGCCGTCAACAAGTAATAATCAGAAGGTTCCAGACTTAAAGAATATGGTGGGTGTGATGGTATATCCCATCCACGCTGTAAAAGCTTTTGACGAGTAACTAAACTGGTATGAGGTCTCGCATTATCTTGGTGTGTGCCTTTCTATCGATCAATTCTATCCTGTTCTGTTTAAGCGAATCATTCAATCTGTTCAGTTGACGACAGTACACTTCCGAATTAAATCGTGTAGAAGCTCAAATAAAACGATTCCCTTGAAACTCCACCAAACAGACAGCATCGCCTTTTTTTGATGAATCTCGGCTTTCGCGGTGCTTTGAACCGGTTCATCTCTTTTACTCCATAATCTCTTGCATTTAACATTGTTGTAAACAAACCATTTCTCGTCCCCAGTAATGACTCGCTTCAAAAATTGACATTTCAGAGGCAAACCTCAGACGTCAAGACGCAGTAAATTTCTCTGTGTAAGAACGCGTGGAACTCATATGTCGAGTTTTGAAACTAAACCATGGCGTTTTACGTGATCATAAACAGTCGAATTCGATTAATTTAACATCTCAGTTATCTCTCGAGTTGTTGTTCGGCAGTTTGCATCAATCAATGCTTTTATTTTGTTGTAATTTATAGAAATAAACTTTGCTTACACCACTTTTTTATTGAAAAAATCAACATGTTTCAATAAAAAAGTGGTGTAAACAAAGTTTATTTCTATAAATTATAATTGTAATGTCATCACAAAATAATTTTGCTGTGTTTAAAAAAAAACTTATATTTTGTCTTCATCAGCTTCAATTGGCCTTCCGGAACGTGGTGCATTTTTAACATCAAAATTGCCAGAGCGAAATTTGGCAGTCTGTCAATACATCTTCTCCATACATATCGAACATTTTGCTTGAACAGTATTTTTACCTTTTGTACAGTAAAAAGGTATGCCGATATTGCTACTTTCAACTCTTCATATTTGATAGGGCACCAAACGAAAACCTTTGCACAGAATCAAACAAAATGCTTTCACAAACAAGCGTTGCTATATCAGCTGTCAACATATGTAATGACTGTTCGGTTTATGTGTGAAGTCAGCCGTGAAAAATTCAATAGATTCATCGGTCGGTAAAAAACGAAATTGCTTTCCGAACAAACTTGTAAATATCGCATATCGATATTTACAAGTTTAAGTAGATTAATTCGTGCAGATACAAGACCGCATCTGATGTCATATATTGGCAGCCCGGACCGGATTCATCTCGACGGAATCCTGACCCTGATTCGGGAAGACTGACTGACGCTGACGGTCCCGGCCTCCTAACCTGATCTGATCTGAGACGTGTGCTCACGCGTTTAAAGCGAAGCAGTAATGGCACTAAATACAAATGTCTAATTAAAATATGTCAATGTTAATCACCACACTTGTGTTTATTGGTGTTCTTTTCTACTGCGGATCTGTAATTTGCACGGCTCTATAGTGTCAGGTCAGTCTCAAACATATCAAGCGATTGCTATTTTCCTTAGTGTATCGTCGTGTTTTGTGCCTTTCAGTGGTGTTCTTATCGCTCAAACCGTTTTATAATATTTGGAAGCATCTTTTTAATTAATGACTCGTGTCATATAATTAATATCGTGGTGCGTATCATAGTTTGTTTTAAGTGATAATTGTTTAAACAAAAAATTTGTTTATCAGAAGCCGCAAAATCTCGAATATTGCACACTGGTGTTGTAAATTTTATATAGCTTATTCCGTAGTGAATTTCTAAATTAACGTGACTGTTATCGGCTCGAATCGATATTTCTGTCAACAGCTATGTTGCTTCCAATTTTTCATTTAACTGTAAAAAACAAGACAAATTATTCTAGGTATAAATTTCATTTGAGAAATGCAATGGAATAGTACGTGTAAACCGTGCGTATGAAGCACATCGTTTCGTTGTGTTGGTATTTACGGGTACAAACACCAACACGTGTGCCTCGTACACACGGCTTACGCATACTAATTCGATTGTCTTTCTTAAATGGAAAGAGCTCAACTGTTGCATATTTTTCAATTAGAAAAAGGTGTTGACATTGTATTGAGTGTTGAGAAACATTTTTTTTTGTTTTCACAACGCTTTACGGTAAAATATGATAAAATATAAGGGAATATATTTTGTAAAACAGAATCAGTTTTACTGGACACCACATAATACATAAAATATCAAAACGATTTCGTTAAATATAAATTTAGAAATCCTCAAATATTTTATTAACTAAATGAAACCAATAAAATATATTTTATAAAATGATAACAGAATGAGCCTTTGAATCAATTTTACTCAATACAACATAATATATAAAATATCAAAACAGTTTCGTTAAATGAATAAAAAATCCTCAAATATTTTAATAACTAAATGAAACCAATCGATACAGACAGAAAATTTGTGATTTTTATAACCTTAGTTTATTTTTGCCTGAATCATAAATAATATAATGAATATTTTATTATTTTAAAAATTGGTAGAAATCAGTTTGTTTCACGTGTCCCTTCAAATTTCTTTATCCAAAATATCTAAATATTATAGTTGATATAAATTAACTTTGTTAAAACCACATAAACCACATGGTTTTAACAAAGTAAATTTATATCAATTATGATTATGTTACCACAAAATAAATTTGCTACATTTGAAGAAGAAATCTAAATATTAAATCAAAGTCAAAATTTCCGCTATAATAATGTTAATATTGACATTTGGTAAATGTCTTTTGATATTTTTTTGAAACTTTACGCCTAAATAAGGGTGTCTGGTTAATGTGTACTGGGTTAACATTCAACTATTTTATTATAACAATATTGTTAGGCTGACAACGGGAGATAATTAATATATCGTGTCTTTATCTGTTTTATAAATTTTGGTATAATTAAACTTTTTACATCAACATCTTTACAGTAAAAAACCCTGACCCTCAGTCGCGGATAATTTCATGTTGGTTCAAGAGATAACGAGAAAACATAGTCATATTTTGATAACATTATTAACATTTCATAGAACAAGATCTGTTGATTTGGGTACAAATAAATGTACCTGTTATATTATAATATACCTGAAATAAGGAATCGGTTTATTTTATTATTTCAAATGATTTATATACCACAGATGCGTGCAGTATAATGAAGCAGGAATTTCACGTTAACATATACATATACTTTAAGGCGGTACATTCACTACGAATGCATATTTCGGCGTTTTTTTACGAAAATGTGGGTTTTTATTATTCATTTATATCAGAATTTATATGATAGATTGCAATTTTTTTAGAGCGATAACTTAGATAGAACCTTTGTTCTTATATAAAAGTAATAAACTGAACATTATTTATAATAAATAAGAAAAATATAAGCATTAATCCACAGGCCGCGGCAAAAAAAACCTTTTTAATGTTCCCGGGCGAAGATTCGTTCGTTGAAAATTTATATGTAAGCATAATATGTTTTTTTATACGTATATAGTTTACTTATTTATCTAGAATCCGTACGTAGGATATTAAGAAATATTCAATATTAATAAAAGTAATAATATTTTAAACATGCTAGAAATTTTTACGATTTTAATGCTTTTCAAATATTGTTTATTCATATAAAAAGATGATTTTAAACGATATATTGTATCTCTATTCGCACTTTGAGCCTTCATTCACTATTAAAAAGCTACATTTTTTATTAAAAATACGTTAATTATTATTTTAAAATAAAAATTCTAAAGTGTGAAATGTGTCAAGAAATAGCGCAGTTTTGAATCAGATGCCGCGTGCCGTGCGGGAGAGGCGGACGTTTCTCTGTAGTCCATACACTTTTTCATAAAAAAACACTTTAAAACGTGTTTTTATGCCAAATTTGACATTAGTTCAAAATAATACCATGTTATATATTCGAAAGCAATCTATTCGTCGCAGATGATGAGTTTTTTTTTTTAATTAGTTTGATATTATTTTGCTTTTCTACTGATAAACTCACATTGAACTTGCGTCAGATTGTCTGTTATATGCGTGCTTTGGTGACCTTGCAGGCGGCGGTATATTCGCGAAGATGTCATTGTAATTTATAAAGTCAAGTAAGATATTAATTTACGACATAATTTTTAAAATATAGATTAATGGTTGTTAATTTTCTTTGTAATTCAATACATATTGTTGGAGTAGTTTTTTGTTTATTTTAGATAAAAAAATATTTGAATTAAGTTTATTTCACAGGTGTCTTGACATTTCAGTCGGAAGTCAAAATAATATCTAAATCTGCTTATGCGACATAAGTTTTAAATTAAAAAACAGTTATATAAGAAAAATTATTGTTTACTATTTTTTTATAACACATAAATTATTGGAGAAATATAAATACGCTTTTGTAAATTCTAGACTTAAAACATTTAAAATTCTAGTAATAGTGCGCGAGCATGACTTGCGTTCCCACATATTTTAAACGTCGGTACTCATGGTACCGTATGGTTGTCTCATTTCCTCGCAACCTTTCTGTCTTGCATGTCATGTAAATAATATGCTCGTGCAAGGTTTATCTGATATGACGTTTGTTCATTTCTCGATCTCGTATTGAAGTAGCATGATCTTTCGATGCATATCGCCGCTTTTGACAGCTTGAAAATTGTATGTCCCGCCTTAATATGACTCATAAATACTCCTCTCATAAGGTCGAGCTATTGGCTCATATTATAGGGAGTAAAATGTCAATAAAATGTAATAACATTTTTATTTATTATAAAAAACATTAATATATATCTACTGTGTAAATTAATATAAAACATATATTTTTTCATGTAATTTTCTAACAAAAAATTTATATTATCGCTATCAGATTAAGTTAGTTCATAGCAAGAAGATGACAAATATTGGTTGCGAGTTGAAATTTAGCCTCGACCAGCCCACTGTAGAGGGTATTGGAGTTCCGCAATGGGCAGGCAATTTTTTTAAAATAAATAATAAATAAATTTAAATAAATAATATAAATTTTAAATAAATAATATGCATTTTAAATAAATAAATAATAAAAAGGTCTTACGTAACGTTGAGATAGTTGATGCCGCCAAAAATTAATCTTCGCAAATCGTACCAAATATTTATCTCAGGATTATCCCACAAAGCACTTGCGATTTCAGAGTTCAGAGTTCAAAATTATATTTCTTGTACAAACCCTTATCTGATAAGCCGCCAGTGTAGGCGAACTTTGATTTTATTTTAATTCCTCTTGTTTATATTTTTTTTAGCATACAGATACCATAAACCAAATTCGCTTACACCGATCACTTCTGCATGCCATATGTTACTTCATTGACCTTGGAACCCAAGTGCTCTATACGTGTGCAATGATTTTATTAGAGATGGGTCGTACATGAACGAACTGTTATTTTTGAACTGAACGAATAAACTATTCATTTCACCAACTACCGTACATCGGTAGCCGTAAATTAATTTTGAATTCCTACAGTTAGTGTGGAGTGTGAAAAAACTATTTTAACTATAATTCAGTAGATTAATATTGCAATTCAGTCTTAAGTATAAAACGATTAAAAATGATTAATTTTACCACCCGGTCAGCAGTTTTTTTTGGTATACAAATGGACGATCGAAAATGAAAAGTTCACTTGAATGAACGATAATTTTGTCGACAGATCGAAACTTCCCAATACTATTTTATAACACGTAGGTACAGTAGCCGGCAAACATCTTGAAATTCTACGGCGTAGTGGGGGGAAGTTTGCGCATCTACCTTTCCACCAAAGAGACCCAAATTTCGTCTTCTGCGCATTCCCCCACCATGTCAAAGAATTTCAAGAAGTTTGCCGGCAACTGTATGCGGGGTATAAAATCAAAGGCAGCAATGTCCAAAATAATTTGAATGCAGTCATCGATGATTACTAATTTATAATGAATTCGAGATTTTATAGGAGACATAGCCTATAAATTTATAGGAAACATGATTTTGGAAGAGATAGACACATAGAATCTAGAATGCAGTACATTTTAAATTAGTAGTAATCTTCGGTAAATGCATTCAAAATATTATTTTTAATTTTTTGGATACTGCTTTGATTTTATAAGACATGTATAACGTATGACTTGTCAATTTATAACTTTGAATTTTATTTTCTACGATGTTTCTAATTTTCCAACCATAAAAAGTATATTCTGTAGTGTCCTCTATATCTCTAACTACAAATAATAATAATTTTACCTTGATCATTAAAACCTCACATCCTGGGACCTGCGGATAATCTCCATGTCAAAAAACTGTGCGATTATTTATTTTGCGACCATAAAATTCAAGGGACCCAAAAAAACATTTCGAATTATGCGTAACCTCACTAATTCGAAATTCAATGTACCAAAAAAAGTCATGCGATTGAGAAATTCGCCAATATCGTAAAACTCGTGCAAAAAACCATTAATTTTGTGAAAAACGTATATACTCCACATATTTCAAAAAATCATTTCGAAAACTCAATATTTAATATCCTAATACAAAGATTGCGACATTGCTATGACTAAAGTACCCGATGTTGACATAATCACTTGCGAAAAAATCGAAATATTTTTTTAAAATTTTGTTTAATTTCGAAATGTGTGAGCAAAAATGTTTTGATTTACGGCGCAAGGGGCTAAAAATTTCGAATTGCGAATTACTTGTGGGTTTTAAAAATTTTAAATTATGGTGAATTTCGAATTATTATTATTCACTTTATCTAAATTACAATTGCGTACATCAATGCTGACTGATACATAGGTACATACCGACCTTTAACGCCAAATACGCTCAGCATTACGATGGTCGCGTTTTTGTTCTCGATAGTTGGTTTGACTGCCGACAGTTGTGGCGAAGTAGCTCTATGAGATTCTAGATTAATTTTTTGTGCATTGTGTAATTCAAACCTTTTTTCGTATTGCAGTTATGCGATCAATTTTTTCTAAAACCGAATAACAAATCAAGATGTCGGTAGCAAAATTGTCGCGCGACTTTGTGTTGAAAGGAAATGAGGTGACGGAGTTCCACCTGGGAAAAAAGTGCTTGGATGCGATGAAGAAGTATTCTGACAAATTGCAACAGGTATTGTATACGTTTTTTATTTTACCTTTTAAAAGTACACATAAAAATAGGGAATCATAGAACTGTGCCTTCTTTCAAATTTTTCCCTAATATCTTCCTCTTGCAATCTTTCAACTTAGACCCTAGTTGGGGCCACCACTGTTGTCTTGTTGGATGGCCATTCATGAAACAAATTCACTCTAGACACTACAAGGAAGCGATCTGTTTCAATCTCGGCACCCCGAAATATCCTAGTGTCATCAGCAGTGGACCACAGTCTAGAGTCAATTACCGCAAAATCAATCACAGACAATCATCCCCACGTATGTTGGTGGATTCGATAATATTGTTTGTGAAAATAACTCATTTTTATACAAAAGTGTAGCCAGTGACTTTTGTCAGTACACGGATGATATATCGTGAAAAAATTCTTAAGATTTATCCAGGAACAGCGGAACATAACTGACATATGCCAGGAATTTTAATATATCCATATTAATTACTCACAGTAAATTAACCGCTATCACGAATCGGTAGAGCGGATACACACGGCAGAATCTACGTTTCGGATCCTATTGCAGGGTCCATCATCAGGGCTGATACGATGAGCCAAAACGTCATAGAAACCTAAGAATAATTTCAATAATAATCAAATAACAGGTTTGTTTAGTTTAGTATAGGTACAGGGTATCTCATAGCTAGCAGCAAAATCTTAGGGAATTCAATTAAGAAAAGGAAATATCTTTTACACTTAGGGTGAAATGCCAGTTACGGATATAGTCTTTTTTTTTAAATCTCCGTTCCCGTTTAGAATTCAACTCGTACACAGAAAGCCAGCGTTATCATAAAATCCCTCCTCTATCACATCGAAGATGCGTACAAGATCTGTGTTATCGTTATAAAATCTTGAATAACCTGGTTAACTCATCCTATTTATTAGAGCAAATAGGTTTAAGCTGTCCTATATACTCAACGCGTTCAAATAATTTATTTCACCCAAACTTTGGCAGGACTAACTATTTAAAAAACTGTTTTGTAACTCGTTCCACTTCAAAATATAATCCGTTAAATCTACTCTAACCTAGACGTTTTTATTGACAGTCTGCTTCTATTTAAAATGAAACTTCGTAATCTTATTTACGATTATTGAAATAAATTTAATACTTCTTTAATTGAATCCCATCCCCTTTCTCTTCCCACCCTTCCCTTTTTATGCATTATCATAATTAAACATTCATCACACATTCTTTATCATTTTTTTTGTTATAATCTCTTTATTACTATTTTCCATATTGTTCGTATTTCATTTTCATTAGCCCCATTTTTTTTGTTCTATTGTTATTTTATATAATGTTATTATCACTTAATTTATAATACTTATATACTTACATTTATTGATTGTTTTATAGTTCTTTATCTAATTGTCTTACTTTTTATTTTCCGTGAGGTTTATATTTATACATTTTGTTATTTATAGGTTTATCATTTTTTATTAGTTTTACCAGCTTCGATGAAACTTCACTGGTCATACTAAATGAATATTTTTTAGATATTATATAAGTTTTTATTACATTGTACTGTCTATGTTTGGTTTTTTATAAAGTAAAGAAGAAAAATAATAGACATTTGAATTTAATGTGGGATAATATTTTGCCATCCGTTCTTGATCGTCGAGAACCTATATGCCACGAGCGTAAGCTCTATGGGAATCTAAATATTAATTAAAACCACTCAATTAAAACCTTACCACGCCAGCAATGTTCGAGTTACGTCAATTAGATCAATTGGTGTCATAAATAGCATTATATCCGAGGATATTGCTGTGCTAGTGAAAAGATATTTCACTGACGTTTTTTTGAATATTTGACATTTGCGTTTTAGACAATTATATATAAAATTAATTTAGTATTTTCTGGATGTCCAGACATTAAGCTATGTACGAAATTTATCGGCCGATATAATAATAACATCAAACGTAATAATTTCGTTGTCTGTCCGTCCGCCCGCCTGTCCATCTGTCTGTCTGTCTGTCCGTCTGTAACTTCGTGTAACGTCTGTAATTTCCTTTGAATTCACGGCTACAAAAAAACAAATTAAATGGCCAGAAATTAGGCTTGAACCCTTCGCCAGCAAACCCGAACGGGTCGCTCAACGCGTGTTGCTGTCGCCGCCTCTCCATGGACCGCCAAAAAGTTACTATAAATGTATAGGGCTTAGTAAAGACGCGAACCCATGTTCCATCATTTTTGGCGGGTTACAGCTAGTCATTTGATAAAATGCTATCTGTGTCATGTTAGTCCTACAAACTGGACTTAAGCTTCCCAAAATATAACATTTCAATTGTTTTTAATAAAAACTAGCCCGTGAGTACACCCGTTAAAAAAAATACACCCGTGAAAAATCACGAGACATAATAATTGCAGGATTTTGAAGATGAAATGTGTGAATAGAAAACCATTTGATTTTTTTTTAAATTGACTATTCGCTTAAACCGAAAACTAAATCTGATAATATAAAAATGTCAAGACGGCGTAATTTCGCCCATACGTGTCGCTTGAGCTGCTGATTGCACGTCACATTATCTAAAGTTTTAATTCCAGCATGTTACGAATTTACGGACCGACAGACAACAAAATTTCAACAAACTGCGCGTTAGAACGGGGGATTCTTCTTATTAGTATACAAGTAATTCGCTTCATTAAAAAATACATTATACTTAGTAATTAATAAAATATTCTTATAATTAAGCAATTAGGTATTCAGATTCTTCCATAAAAAGTTTACGGGACTATTCTGCCGTGTTTATTTATCCGCCCTTTTGATTCGTGATAACCTGTAAAAAATGACGGTAATTTTACATGTCGGTTTATATAAATTATAATACAATGCGATCTCACATCTCAAATAACGGTTATTATAGATATAACCGGTTAAAATATCACTAGTGTGAATTAATTATTATAACGATGTTGAGAATTTAATTTGATTTATTTAAAAATTTCAGGTGAACTTGTCGGACAACATATCGGAGACCCACGGGTCCGTAAGGACGAGGACCATCCGATTGGCTCAAGCTCTAAGGTCACGCGGCGTAGAGTATGGTGACGTCATTTTACTGTGCTCTACGAACAACAGTGACATCTGCATTCCATTCATCGCAGCGCTGTATCTCGGGACGCCCGTAATGTCAATACCGGAGAATCTCTCAAAAGGTAAGACGCCTACAAAAGGTAAGATGCATATAAAGTCAAGATTCCACTAAGAATATCCGTAGCAACACCAGGCATTGTAACACTAACGGAGGGTTTGATTTTTTCCTTTGTCAATGATACTATGAGTAGGTACTCGATATGCAGCTAGACCACCTACTCTACTGCTACAAGTACATCAGTTCTATACCTTCAACAATTTTACTAACTACCTCATTTTAATAAAAATCTTAGGTTTCAGTTTATTAATTTCGGATTCGGAAGGGTAAAAAGTATATTAAAAAGCCCTCTAAATATTTTACTTGATATTTAAAAAAAATTCCATTTACTAGTTGCAAACACTTTATCTACATTGCCGCCTTAATATGGGGTGATAAAATTAGCTATAATAAAGAGTACAACTTAAATAATATTTATTAATTTACAAATCATAAATTGGATGTATGTGTCGTCGCTATCAAGTCAGTGCGGTGCATCGAGTGCATTTTGAAGAAGTAGTGGCGGTGTAGTCTGTACTTGTATCTGAAAGGCAGAAGAATAATATCATGCTCATACGAGCCGAGGTTTAGGATGAGAGGATTTTCTTGGAGGGGATAGGTGCGGGATTTGTGAAAGCTTGCAGACAGTTTTTGAAAGCATTGTTTAGTTGTGTAGATGGTGCATTTTAACAAGGTTTGTTTGGGGTGACATGTTGTGGATGATTTTAAGTGATTTATTTTGAATGACTTGGCGTTTTTCATATTTGGTCACGTGTAGGGAATGCAATCCCGATCCCGCGAGATCTCGAGGCATTTTACGAGATCAATTCCGAACCGAAAAATCGGACGAAATTATCGGGATTGATCAGCATTTTTTATATTTAACTCATGTTCATGTCACATTCAAATAATCCCATCCCTCGGTAAAGGGGCGTAATGCCTCTGGGCCGTGCTGGATTGTCCATGTAATGAGCAGTTCGGGGCGCTGGATTTTACCCACGTAATGCATTGCGGGCACTCGCGGTAGTTTGCCGGGTGCGCATCAAGACAACTGCAACACACTGCTGGCTCGTGGGTGCACACTTCACACCTTCTTAATCGAAGTATACACTTTAAACTTCACACTTCAAATTGTACACTTCAAAACTTTACACTTCAAACTGCACATTTCTCATTTCAAACTTCAAAGTGCACACTTCAAACGCACACAAATTTGAATAATGTGGCAAATGGAAAAATTTGAATTGATTTAGCTAATGACTTTTAGATGAAATTACCTTTTGAAATCCCACCGTTCTGACTTGATGTAGATAAAACGATTCTTTCAAATCCTTCTCCTCCGTCAGCGATAATTTTTAGCTACATGCACAATTTTGTAGTACTACAATTGGCTCATTTCATGTTGTTTATTGAAGTGCACAATGTTCGTACATACTGTTTCGGTACCTACTACGAATGAAGCGCACACTTTTCAAATTGGTGTGGGTGTTGAAGCTATCATTCTGAAATTAAGTTTCTCTCTTCACTACTTCTTTGGGTATTCGACTGTCGTACGCTGCAGCAGGCACTTCATAATAATAATAATAGTTCGTTTAGTTATATAGCGCCGTTTTCGTGAGTACTCACCTCAAGCACAGTATAATAAAGTACTAAAGTACAATATAATAAAGTATACTTTATTATACTGTGCCTGAAGAGTGCTTCACATGACGCTTGCACATGACGGCAGTTGCGCAATGACCAAAGTCCTGGCAGTTGTAGCAATTGTTTGCAAGTGTTTGCCATGATGCTTGTAATATTATTATTATAGAATAGAAATAATAAAATTAAGTCTTAAACGTATTCTTTATTCCTGATTTTAGCTATTCAATTAAGTTGCAGCATATTTTAGACACACTTATTAGAATAAATAAAACAATGATTGTAAGAAAACTAATTTACTGGTTCAAAAATAATTTATATAGTTAAAGACAATGATATAATAAACTGTAGATATGTTACAAGCGTGAAATCTTGGCAACTAAAAAGTAAGGTAATTGCCTTACTTGCATTAATTATTTAAATTAACTAGCATAAATATTTTTTATAATTATCTAAATAAACTAAATAATGGATCCATAACAAAATAATATATTCTTCATAATAATATACACGTATAAATTCGATAAAAGTCTAAAAAAAAATATTTAAAGGCAATAAACGCTCTATGAACATTTTCGTTACAAGTTCCGCCGCAAGATAGAGTTACGTTCGTTCGCAACTGGCGTACGGAAGGCGCCAAACTGTTGATAAATAGCTCGGGAATAGCGTTCCTAAGCATACTTACCTGGCGTAGGGGATACCGTGATCAACAAGGCGGTTCCCCCAGGGCGAGGCTCTTCCATTGCACTTCGGTTGGGCTGACCCTTGCGATTATCCCTAATGCGGATAACTCGGGCGCGTAATTTTTGGTAGTCGGGACTGCGTACGCGCTGTCCCGTTCTTTACGTTTCATGCTTCGTCTGGGTGTTTGGAGTAGGGATGGGTCGTCGACGTATTACCGTCGACGAAACGAGACCGTCCACGTCCGTCCATCGACGAGACGATCAACTAATTGAATTCGTCAACTTCGTTACGCGGACGTCGCGGACGTTCTATCTAAACATCGGGACGATGGTCAACTGTCTACGGTTCGACGCGACGCTGCTCGACGGCTTAACTGTTGGTTATTTTTATTACGTTAATTTTTAAAATTTAAAGAAGTTCGAAGGAATATAGTTTCGGGGAAAGTAAAACTTGTGCTTGCCTTGTATGTAAAAAGAAATATTGTATTATTTATTTGTTTACGCACATTATAGGCTTTTACATATTGTTTTATATACTTCTTTCTATATATAATAAAGAAAGAAGTAGGTGTATACAACAATATCAGGTGTAAGCAGTAAAATATTAGTTCAATGAAAAATAAAATAATTAAACAGAATTGTTTTATTTTATACAGCGCAAAATTGGGAATTCACCGAAACTTCGCACGTGCACATCACACAAATCAAGTAAAAAATAATAGATAATAGCTTATTAAGCCTATCTCACCCTACGCATGCATTCAAATTTCAAGTCTCTGTCATAGTTCGTGTACAAAAATCTGCACTCTATGGTCGTGTACTTTAGAGTTGGAATGAAATTACCCGTCGAGCCGTCTATGAAGTCTATGGCGTCTAAAAGTCGACAGCGAGAGATGAGAAAGAAATAAACGGAGACGTTTTGTCTTGCTCTCGCTCGTTGCATTGCACTACGTTGAATCTCGTATCGTCCACCGTCCACGGCGTCCGCCGTCCACCGTCTACGAATTCAACTAGTCCATGCGATAAACGTAAACCGTCGACGCAACGTCAACGATTGATTTCAACTAGTCCGTCCATTCAACGCCCATCCCTAGTCGCCCGCCTAGGGATAGGGACACGATATCGAATAGAAAGTATCGATACTGTACTCATGAGTAGTATCGGAAAAAAAGTATCGTACTCGTAAAAGTATCGATACTTCAAAGTATCGAGTACATTTCATAGGGCTTGATTTACAGCTCTGACCGAACTAATTGATAGGGACACGGTATCGATACTCTTTACTCATGATCGTATCGATGGAAAAGTATCGTATTCATAAAAGTATCGAAACAAAAGTATCGCTACTTTTTCAGATTAACTGTGATTTTTTTTGTACATATCGATGCAATGAAAACGTATTTCAAATGTGGAACTGGTTCCAGAATAAATTTATGGAATCACAAAACACAAGACATTTTTTACGAACATGCATGTTGTTGATTCTCGAAATTCGAACGGGTGGATTTCTAAAAAGACAGAAACTCGAGTGTCACTTTTATGGACCATGTTTAAAAAAATATTAATACAAAGAAGGCACAAATTAAAACCACTAATTATTGATCACCATGTTTCGGGGCCAATGATCCATTCATCAAGATACGAAGTATACTGAAAATTAAAATTGGAAGTGGACATGAACATAAAAATAAATATTACGAAATTGATTAACTAATTAGGAACTAATGTTTAAACATATTTTACCGGTATCTATTTGCAAAAACGATTTAGTTATTATTTAAGAAGTTTAATTTTCATTAAATTTATATTGCAGTGGTATTTACAGTGTCATGAGTAAAAAATCGACCTGTATTTGTGTAGCGGAGATTTTTAATCGGTTACCACCGTGAGATTCTGTGGAACCGGTTCTTGCGATATCGAGTACCTGGGTATTCCGGTGACTTAATGTTTTTCAATAGTAACCAAATATAATAATAATGGAAAGCCACACAAATATGATGTTTAGTATGTAGTAGATCTAACGATACACAAAAAATATGACATTTTTAAAATTACAATTTTATTTAATTAAAATTCTTGAATTAAATGAAATATTTTAAAATATGTTTTACTTTACTTTGTTATACACACACAATATGAGCTTTTAAATTACAACTATAGTTTCGAGAGGAGCAGTCCCTCTCATCATAAGGTATAGATAATAACTTATAGGTATAGATAATAAGTTATTATCTATACCTGGTGATGAGAGGGACTGCTCCTCTCGAAACTATAGTTGTAATTTAATAGCTCATATTGTGTGTGTGTATTACAAAGCAAAGTAAAACATATTTTAAATTATAATGTTGCACCACGAAGTATCTGCCAAATCTTTCAATGATATTAAATGAAATATTATTGAATTGAATTTAAAAAATATTAAATTCAAATTCAGATTATTCAAAGAAGATTTTTAATTGTCTTGTATTCGGGGTGCGATATGTGTAGTGATGGTCCATCCGTTATTTTAACAGTTCTTTTCGGTGCAGTTATTTGGGATTGCACGTGATTGTACCGATGATTGGTAGGTAACTAAGATATAAATATTGTCTAGTGCCGATGGTTGCCCGTCGAATTGCGAAAAATTAGTTGCCAATCACCGATGCAATCAGATGCAGATCTCAAAAAAACGGTTAGTGTGTCACCTGTTTAAATATCGTCACTAGATATGTGTTTGCGCGAATACTGCTTGCGCATCTGCTCACGTACACGACACATACAGATGAGGTCAGCTGTTTCAAATAACATAGTCACGTCTATGCATGTATAAAAATATGTTCTCTATGGCATGACCTCGAATTCCTGAATTGACAATAGCTCATTTGCTTACACATTAATCCCTCCAAGTCCCGGCACTAACACGTTTTTTTTTTTGAATTTCAGGCGAACTAAGATACTACATCAATCTCGGTCTTCCTCGCATAGCCTTTTGTAGTTACGACCAAGCCGACCCGATCAAGGAAGTGGTAGAAGAACTCAAACTGCGGACGGAAGTTGTGGTTATTGGTGGTCCAGGTGATTCCTGTCACATCCCCTTTTCTGAGTTCCAGGAACCAACGGGGACTGAGGACCAATTTCGGTAAGCAACATCGACTTTCTTTCATAAATTTCTCAATGTCTTAAAATATATAGTAAGTTCCCAGCAAATAATATAAAAAATATTATATTCTAATACGAGTGTACCCCGCACGATCTCAGAATGAATATAACAAATAAAATATATTATATATTATACGCAGACCTAGCGACAGAAATCTTAGATTAAAAATAGTAAATATGGATTCTTAATAAATAAAAAAAAATATATATATACGAGCCTACTAGACAAGGGGATAGAGATGATGATATATTAGGGTGCTTCAAAAAATTGAAGATTTTTTTTATCTGTAAAAGTATTTTTTTATTTTTCATTTAAATTAATTTTAGGAGTCGCTAGTCGCTACCATTGATCAAAGTTTCGAAAATACGCGCCTTTTGGGGAAGTGACTGCAACGCTTCAGGTTAAATATGTCACTGCACACAGAACTAATAAACCGGGGATAGGTTGAACACACCTTCCCCCGGCCCCTGTAGTATTTTCAACAATAGGAAGCGTTCTTAAACGTATTCGTATCACAACTAAGTTTTTGAGAAATAACATACCATTTGTTCTTAGACTGAATTTACGATCGTGCCATATAATGGCGTTTACAAATGAAGTGAGTTAAAAAAAAACTAGTAAAGAAAATAACATCTTTGGTATCTGTCTCAAGAGGTTGTTGCTCTTGCATACTTCAATGATAAAATTTTCTTAGAAACTAAACTAAACTAAACTAAACTGCTCTCGAAAATCAATGATTGGAAGGTTCTTCAAAGCGAACAACCCTCAAAAATGGTCTCGTTGTGGTTAAACCTTAGAAGATTTTGTTACAAATCATACATTGACTTTTTTCAACACAATCTCCGTTAGGTACGTGTGATTTTTTGATAAAAGATAATAGGACATGGAAGGATGGTGATGACTTTAATAAAGCTAAAATTTGTGTACATTCTAAGAAAGTTATAAATGGTATAGTAAAGAAAGGAGCAGTGCTCATGGAAGAGTCGTCGGTGGAATGGAGACAATCGTCATCGGTCCACTGAAGAAGAGCAGAAGCAATATTATTTATTAATGAAAATTTCGTGGCCAAAAAAGTTCATCTTGACGTCATCTTGAATAAATAATTATTATTTCGTTTAATTATGGTTATTTTTTAAATATTTCATATAATTATTTCATTGATTTAAATCTGAAGTTTAACAAAATTTTCGTAAAAATTTGCTTAAAATAAAATTTTCAAATTATGTTTTTTAGTTAAGCCCTACATTTTCACAGCTGGTAACGACCCCTATATCTCCTTTAAAAATCTGAAAAAAAGACTAAGTTTTTAGACGTATGAAAGGGTGCCTTAAGGAAAAAATAAAAATAAAAATTTCCATACATTTTTGAAGCACCCTAATGTATATATTAAATTATAATAGTCTTGTAATTTAGTGTTACAGAATTCGATCCAGCAACGACTACAGCAGTGATCGTCTTATCCAGTGGATCAACCGGATTTTCAAAAGGAATATGTTTGAATCACGATCTAATTTCTTACGTCGTGGGAATACCGTGGTAGTACCCCATTTTTAATTATAATGTTAGCCGTGCACCCGTGATAAACAAGGGACATAATTAAATTAATGTGTGTCAAGACCGTGTCCTTGCATGTAGCTGAGCCGCTCGCTGATTGGCATATCGGCTGCCCACGCTTCATTAGCGGGTAGTAGTATTGTTATTGTATTTCTAGCAAGTTACGGACAGACATTAGAATTTAGGATAGTTGATATTTAAGTAATTATGTTTAAATATGGATAAAAACTGACATAACAGAATGTTAGTTAACTTATTAAAAACCACTACAAGATTTAAGGTCTACCGGTTTCGAGAAGTACCCGTCTCTTCGTCAGGACCAACACTACACTACTATATTCACAACACTATACATCCCAACCACAGAATCTGCAGAACATTCAGGAATCTAACTAATCTCACTCTCTTCCGTTAGATTCCTGAATGTTCTGTAGGCTAGTTAGTGCATGCTTGTCTCTGACAAGATTAACACGCGTGTGATTAATATTGGTAAAAGTTTAACAGTTAGTTAGATCTGGTAGTGGTTTTTACTAAGTTAACTAACATTCTTTTATAATGATTAACCACAAAGTTAATGCTTTAAATATTAGTAACATTAAAATCTGATATATTCTTGTAATATTTTATATATCAAAATGGCGGAGTAATTTTCTGTCCCAGAAACGTCCTTTTCTGAGACACGCGCAGATGGTGCAGATGATAGTGTCACCAGGGTTTCAGTGAAATTAAAAAGTTAATTATTTTCTTGCTAAATGATGTTATTTCGATAAATAGCAAAATGTGTAGCGCAGAGGTCGGCAAAGCGACCTCTGCGCTAAAGTATGACCGGCTTACGAAAGTGGTTGTTGCTATTTTGAAAGAAAAAAATAATCACGAGATACTTGCCTACTCATGATTAATTACTCACTGGCTCTTCACACCGAGGATTCTGGATTCGGATCTACGTGAGATTACAATAAACCTTTGATTTATTCAAGAATGTTTTTGTGATGTATTTCGCTTCAGTAATTGGGTCTCGCGGCATGTTGAGGCGTTAAGAAATACACTTTTTACGGAAGCGTAAAATATAATGCAGGAAATAAATTGAATGATTGTGCTGTACATCAACAAGTTATATGAGATATAAAATCATCACACAAGTGTAAAGTGCTTGCGATACACTTTTAAATTTAGTGTTCAGGTTTAAAAGAATCTGATTTAAATTTCTGCACCGTTTTAATAATTTTATTTGACATGGTTTAAAAAAAAATTAATATTGGATATAAGCTACTATAATACTAAAACTAAAACGTTTATTTTACACAAAAGATAGAAATAATTAAAAAATACAAAGTATATTATAGATGTCTCACAGAGACGAAATTACGTTGTTTTTTTATGGGAAAGTAGGTATGGAAGTCTTTAGGTGTTCATAGGGCTTACGACCTATGATACGGTTGGCTTAAGTGATCACTCAAGCCAGCCGTACCATAGATCGTTAGCCCTATGAACATTCAAAGACTTTGATACCTACTTTCCCATAAAAAATATATAATTTCATATCTGTGAGAACTCTATAATATATCTCAATTAATGATGTCGCTGTGACATAATCCAGTACTGTGTTCTGAAAAATTTGGACAATCTCAAAAATATTCTGAACGTAAAAATGCAAACTTTGTTGTCGCTTATCTCCTTAATTGTTGATTTTATACAAAATGTAAAGAATATTTTTTATTCAACATTGAATGATAATCTTCCGATGTTTTTACTGCTAGCTACCAGACACTCTGGACGTCAATATTGAAATTCTTATTTCAGAACACACTCGTTCCATCCTGACGTAGTTTCCCGGGATGTCGTCCTGTACTCCAGCTCACTTTTCTGGATATCCGGCACAGTCACAGTTCTGATGGTGTGCCTCCTTGGCCAGACCAGACTGCACACGCCCTTAGCCATGTCTCCGGAACTGGCCTACCAGGCTATTGAAAAACATAAGGTAATTATTCGTCAGACAAGCAATAAAGAAATTGAAACGCCAATATGGTAGCGCATTGTCCAGTATTCCCTGTAATGGAAAATTATGAAATAGTTAACACAAACACGCTTCAAAACTCGTTAGAATGTTCGCTCCTGAAAAGTCGCTCACTGATCGCAGTTTTATCTTGAACTTGCCGGACTCGTGGTGAATCGGCGGAAGTTATAAAATATTGCGCTGGAGATAGTTGGCTAAATCCAAGTTCATGGTCCTATCGCATATATATATAATAAAAATGAGCATTACGCTATATTATTGAATGTGTTAATAACAGAATGAAAGATAATTTATGTTTAAATAGTAAGTATTAAATAAGATATTACATTTTAAAGTTTCGTGAGGAAAAATGTGTAAATCGTAGATAATGTTTCAGATTATATGACAAATTTATATTTTTTTGTAGACGAAAGAAATATGATAAATAGCTTTTTCTTTTATATATCTACCCTTTTCCATGGTTCTTAAATTATGTTAGTTATTATACTAAAGTAATATTATACTATATAATAGTAAAGTAAAGTAAAAATTATACTAAAGTAATGACTGACATTTAAAATGTATGGTAAAATTTTCGAAACTTAAAGTGTAATATCTCATTTAATACTTGTTATTTAAGCGTTAATAATCTTTCGTTTTGTAATCATAACAATCAATTATGTATATAGTGAAACACTCATTTTCATTTTATATACAATGGGACCATGATCTTGGATTATGCCTAATAATATTGCGGTCTTCACCATGCAGAATAAATTCACTCTCACGAATGAATTCGAGAAGCGGCGAGTCAAGTTCGATCGAAAAGAAGATCGCGGTTTGAACAGGGCGTAATGACAGTTTGAACAGAATTTGAACTGAAGCCGGCTCTGGTTGGCCGACGCATCGGAGTATGTACCGGACAGAGAATTTGCCTATAGGTACAGATACACATGCTTATTTAGTGGCATGCTAATGAGCATGCCACTAATAAGCATGCCAAACAACTGTACACACATACTCATTATTAGCATGTTTATTAGTGGCATGCTCATAAATAAGCATGCTCAAAGCTAACAATCAAACACACATGCTTATTAGTGGCATGCTCTTATCATAGAATAGAGACGCTCTTGTTCAAAATGGAAACTTTGCAAACTGAAATAGAAAATTCAAGTGAACCAATAAATCAAAACAGTTCCCGAGTTTCCATCCGCACATTTTTGATTTTAGTTTTTATAATTTTTATTGTAAGATTCATGCCTTTTAATAAAGCTTCATAAACATTATTTCTCGCTATATTATTTTTACACAACGGTGACCGAGTATTCCACAGACATTCGTGATTCCTATAAGTCACGAAAAGTAATGTTTTATCATCTCCCCAACGCGCCATATTTGTTTCATCTGTCGCGGACTGATAATACTAGCCGCATTGATAATACTAGCTGCGTAGCCTGCGAATGACATAAGCATGCTCATAATAAGCAAGCCTGTTCACACATGCTCCAAAGATACCCTTTCTCATGGTGAATGACAGTGGCATGCTCATTACTAGCAATGTGCGTACACACATGCCACTAATAAGCAAGGTCTAAAGAAGGTCGATACTGCGCGTGCTCACGTGCCACTAATAAGCATGTGTATCAGTAGCTTATCTCTCCCACGAACAGGCGTTCGAATATTATATATATTATGAAATATATAGATACTGGCGCGACCACCTGGTGTTGGGCTATGTTATACAAAAATAAAACTTCTAATAAACTTATTGTTTTCGCTTTTCAGCCGAATATATTGATTTTCTCCAAAACATATGCGGCCGAATTTCTCAAGCATCCCGAAGTGAGCAAATCCGATTACGAGATGCCGTCGGTGGAGATTTTCCTGATACTAGGAAGCCTAATGACAGAAGAAATGAAGGCTGCAATTATCGTAAGAATTCAATAAATACTTAAAAATACAATAATCTATAAAATTATTTTTTTAGTTTATAGTACCTATATATTATTTAAAAAACAAAAAATATTAAAAATTTAAATAAATCGTAAATATTTATAGATTTATAATCAAATCTAAATGCCACATCACATACCTAATATAGATTTTCAGAGTTTTACGGACAGAAAAAATTCGTTGTATTTCTAATAAATTTTTGTAAAAGAGTTTAAGGTTATTATTTGTAATTAAAGTTCGTTAAACCCTCGCTTTAAATGTGAATTATTTGAATATTAACTAATTTAATCAAAATTCTTCTTAAGAATTTAAAAAAAAAATGTATAGTTTATCCACTTTACGTAAATGTTGAAAGTTTCAGAGCTCTAGCTAGTCGGGAAATTGGTAAAAACTCAATTAAAAGATTCCACCACAACAAAAAAAAGGAAAGATAGTTAAATAAAAGCATGTAAAAAAGATCTCTCGGTTTCTTATATGGGGTTCAACCTGAAAATTTCTGAAAACTGAAAAAAAATATAAGAAAGTGAATCAAACAATCAATGTTCTTGTTTCTGTCAGATAAGAAAGTGAATCAAACAATCAATGTTCTTGTTTCTGTCAGATAAGAAAGTGAATCAAACAATCAATGTTCTTGTTTCTGTCAGATAAGAAAGTGAACCAAACAATCAATGTCCTCGTTTCTTTCAGAAAAGAACCCCCAACGGGAGGGTCAGCAACAGTTATGGCCTCACCGAGTCTTCGGGTCCCGTGACCATCATTCCAAAAGGTTGCTCTAAAGTGAATACTGTCGGAAAAGTCATACCCTGGATGCAGTGGAAGCTGGTAATCCAAGAGACCGGGGAAGAGGTGACGAAACCTCACCAAAACGGAGAACTCTGGATTAAAGGGCCGACAGTTTTCAAGGTAAAATAAATAAAAAATCAGGCCATTTTCGATGTCAATTTTAACTACAATTCATGGTACAGTTATTTGAGAATTGTATCTGATTGTATCGAAGACTAGTAAATAAAGTATAACTATTATCTATACCGACAGTTGTCCGTCTAAATTAGTAAAATTAACCAATCTTCGATACCACCAGATTTCAAATAACGGTTAGTGTGTCACCGGTTAAAACACTATCACTAATTTTAAGATTAATTTCAAAGAACCAACAAACCTTCTAAATACCACATCGTTTATTTTTAACATCGACCAGTTTCGATTCCAACGTATTCTCACAAGAACGGATGCATAAAAATTGTTCCTTAAATCTATACTAATATATAAAGAGGTAAAGTTTGTAAGTTTGGATGTAGGAGGTAATCTCCGGAACTACTCATCCGATTGGAAACATTATTTCACCAATGTTTAGAATAGACTTTCAGAGTGAACATAGAGTACACAGGGTTATTTGGTTATTAATAACCTCGCAGGACTACCTAATATCAAATGTCATGGAGATATGCGACATCGTTTTCGCTGACATCTAGCGACGACGGCCCATAACCACGCCGCCAGAGCCAATGAATGACACAATAGCTTTTGTTCTGACTCGCTTCTCGCCTCGCCAGGTAATTATTATCGGTCATTTCATTAGCCGAAATGTTCTCAAGTAAATATACTTCTTTGTTGACGCCACCGTCTCGATTCATCTCACATTTTACTGTAAACAAGGTGGATATTGAAATATCTGAACAAGAATTACGAACCGGAATCAGTTCATCATCATAGCACGGCTGCATATCCTTCTGATCATAATGTATGATACTTCCCACTAAGAAATTAAATGTAATCAAAATAATCATATTAATTTATTTTAGAGCTACTACAGAAATCCCGAGGAAACAGCAAACGCATTCACTGATGATGGATATTTTAAAACTGGAGATATATTGTACTACGATGAAGATGGCGATTTCTATTTTGTTGATAGAAGTAAACACCTTCTGAAATGTCGAGGACATACGGTAAGTTGCAAATTCACAAATGGCGGGATAGTAGCAATGAAATTATTCATTGATGTTGTGTATTATATTTTGTTCACTAAACTAATTCTCGTATTTTTTTGTGTCACCTATTTTATGTGTTATTTTTTATAAAATTTGTGAGACACAAATGTTTTATCTATAAATTTGATTTGAAATAAAATAAAATAAAGTATTATATTTATATCAAATATATAATGACATAGCTGGTTTACTTTTCAGGTAGATTCCTGCTTAAATTATGAATCGAAAAGGTCGATTAATAATCGATTTTCTTTTTAATATTTCTGCCATATCTCCTGTTAAATGTTGGATTATCGAGAAAATAACTTATATCGAATATTAAAAATTCATACTACAAGTCTGATACAATTTTATTAAAACCTAGAAATTTTAACCAGAATTTTTCATCGAAGTTTTAATCAATTTGGATCCTTAAAATGGATGTAAAACAAACTGTAATATTATGTCTAATTGAGTTTAATTATATTTTCACACCAAAAACACCAAGGATTTTATAATTTTATTTGGCTTTTATTAAAAAATAATGATATTTTAATGGTCAATTGCTTGATAGTCCAACGTTTAACCCGTTTCATCCCGATTTGAAATTGATAGAGGATCACTAAAATATACTATCTAATTTAAAATATTTATTTTTCGAACATATCAAAGGTTAATAAAATAATACATAAGTGGCATTATTGCATAATAATACACATATAATTTTCAATTATAGGCAAACTGCCTTTGCCTTGAATTATCGGCCCAATGCCTTAAAAGCGACACTTCAGTAACAAATCACCCCCCCCCCCCCGAATATGAGTAGTGCGTGATCGAAACGTCGGGAGTAGGTACGACGGTCCTTTTCAGGACCAACTGACTCGGGATAACCGAGATAATTCACCTCCTACATACTTGAACCGTGAGACCATAGAATCTCTGGCCATAACGTCATCGACAACAGAAAATAGTTCAGAAATATCTTAAAAAATGCAAACTTAGAAGTCGCTTATGCCCATATTGATATTTAGCTTATAAATATTGATATTTGAATATTGATGTTATAATATCTTCGACTTATTAATAAGGCAGGAATCTATCTGTAAATTTTCTGAACGAGCCCTGTTTACAACACCCTGTGTATATTTGAGTCAATATTAGTATTATAAATTTAAAACAAATTAGATCAATTAAAAAAAAAGAAATATTTACAAAAAAAACATCAATGGCAAAATAATTAGGTACCCAATATTTTTCGACATGAATGAATCTGATTATTTTCCTGACCTTGGAATAGCGATGTGAATAATTCCGCCGTAGTAACCATTGAAGAAAATAAAAAAATGAGACTTTTATAAATCTAAGGCATGCAGGTATATAATTTTATATAAATGATGCATGTTTAATTTAATTTTCAAATAGCCATCAATTTTAAATTATCCAATAAATCCGAAAAATCTTTGAGTAATGCTCTTAGATGACTCCAATATAAATCAATCCCCTTTCGTGATTTTTTTTGGAATATTTTTCTTTTGTACAACTTATAAATCTTTATTTCTGATGAAAACACAATTTATTGTGATGTTGCAATTTTAGAACATTAGTAGTTCTGTGATAATTTAAATAAATCATTTGGAAAAAATTCAACTTCACTATTTCGTAATTCGCACTAATCGTGCACTAATCAATATAGAGATAATATATATATATATATTCTCGTATATATATAATATACGTGTTTCCCTAAGTTTTCTCCACAACCACCCACCGGTGGTTATGGTGGTGGATAGCCCTTGGTGTCACATCTATATATATGCGAGTTTGGTAGGGGGGGCTGTGCGTGGGTGGGAGTGAGTGACGAAAATGTGCTTTCTAGCACGTTGTTTTATTATGGGAAGGCCGCAAATGCTTCATATTGTTACAAAATAGATGCGCTGACTGTGTCGGTTATTCTAGAAGGTTCTGGAAAAACCTGCTCTAGAAAGTTCTGGAAGGAGAAGGTTCTAGAAAATTCACGAAAGTTCTATAAGGTTCTAAACTGAGTTGCGGAATGTGTCGGTGTGTCTAGAAGGTTCCTGTACATTCGATAAATTTCTTGAAAGTTCTGGAAGGAAAGAGTTCTAATGCGAAAGTTCTATGAAGATACAAACAGTGTATTAAAAATCTACGCGTGCGAAGCCATATGGGCACAGCTAGTTTTCCATAAACAAGCTGGTATTCTGGTACTTTATTCGTTGGCTGACTATGATCTCACTGATTGCCCGCACGCTTATCCACGATTTCGCCTTCTGTCAAACAAGGACTGACTGATAGAAAATGTTTTCTCTCGAAACTTCTGATATTGTATTGAGAGTGTTCTACTGGTTTCTAGGTGTTTCCGATTCATTCTAAAATGTCCAGAGTGTTGGGAAATTCTCGATTATGTACAGTTTATTTTGTTTCCAGCATTTCGTGACAATATTGTGAGGAAACTCCCATATTTTTATCATGTTTTATTGTTCCTGCAGGTGAGTCCTGTGGAACTTGAACAGACTATCCAAACCTTGGTTGGTGTGGAGTACGCTTGCGTTGTGGGAATACGGGATGAGGCGTACGACGACCTTCCGATGGCATTCATACAACGGAGCAAAGGATCCAACGTCACAGCCCAGGAGATCAAGGACGTCGTTAAAAGTAGGACAGATTCAGTAACTTCAATGTTCACCCTCAACTAACCTCGATAATAAATACGCGTAGGCAGCCATGACGTCAACTCGTGTTTCATTAAATCAGTTGTGATTTTAAGGATTTCAAATGATTTTGAGAGAAAAAAGTTTGAAATTTTTGAGGAAATATTAATCTCACTTATGTGGGCATCATCAATATATCAATCTAACTTCATTCATGTGTATATATTATAGAAGTCTCACAGAGATGAAGCTATTTATGTGGGAAATGTGTATGGAAGTATTTTTTTATACGATGGCCCAGGGCTAACGACCTTTATGAGCTGGCGAATATGTGTATAACTAGTTCACGAGAAGAGACCACAGATGTCTCTTACATATTCCACTCAAATAAAAATCGAAATATTCTTAGATTCGGAACATATATTTTATTTTATTAAAATTGCCCTAGCACATTATAGGAGCTAAGCATTTGCCACTAAAGCGCTCTCATGAAAACGCTGCCTAATCCTTCAGAGATACAAAAAAATTATCTACAAAAAAGTCAATAGTAGTATATATCTATCTTTTAAGGATTACTTACACCAATCATTTTTGTCTATAAAATTTCATCAAATGTATAACAAAGATATAGTAGTTAACTTTCCAGCAATTTTGGCCAATTCTGAATTAATCCTTCTCAAATGAAACATGTCATTAACTTTAAGCATCTACCGCAGATCAAATTTGTCCTGTACACCAAATCATCAAATTAAATATATTAGAAGATATAACGAGTTTAATAAATAAGACGTAGACAAAGCTCTAGCGGGCGAAGCCGGGCCGAGTCGGCTAGTTAAAAATAAAATGTTTTATTTAATTTACAAACTTACCTCTGTAGCAATAAATGGGTTCATTGACTATATATATATTTTTATTATTTCTGTTTTAGATAACCACTCCGCTCACAAGCAGCTCACAGGAGGGGTCGTATTTCTGGATACAATGCCTTTAACTCACAACGAAAAAATAAACAGAAAATATTTACACTCAATAAAAGACACCGTGGTGCCGGAATGAAGATAATCTCTAAGTTATAATCGTATAATTCTGAAAATTGGGTACCGGCCGATTTCTTAATAGCCCGATAAGCCTACTGATCGACAAGCCAACTACCCTACAGCCAATTGCCCGATAGCCAATTGCCAAAATGTACCTACTTAATTTTTTTTTAAACTTTAAATTTATTAATAATTGTAGTTTGATATTTGAAAATTTATGCACGTTCCCTTAAGAATATGCAAAATATCTCATAATTTATAAAACGTTAGCTGTCAGACAATCGGCTGTCGGGAAGTTGGCTTTTGGGAAGTTATCCTGTAGGGTAATCGGTATGTCAGGCAGTCGGGTGTCGGGCAATCGGCCCGGTGATCCACACACCTGAAAATTGTCGATTATTTTATCTATAAAATTCAATTAAAAATGTCTTTAAAATAAATTAACTTTATTAATCAAATTAAATGCAATTTTATAGTGTGCATTTTGTCAAGCGAGTTTTAATGTAAAAAAATCTTTGTGTGTTTTCTTCTGTTTTTCTGTTCTTCTTCGTTATGTCTCGTTATACTTCAGTCATGGTAGCTGAAACCAAAACCCAGATTTTTAAAGATGTTACCGTTAAAAATGACCACATTTTAAAAAATATTACCATTAAAAAAAGCAGAAGAAATCCTGGAAGATAGAGGATATACTGGTTGAATAATCTAAGACATTTTTACAGTAATGGCAACCCCCACCAAAGAACCATTTTATAGGCGAATATCCGGGTCCTGCTTATGTGCTCATTCGCTGCCAGGTTGGCATTTTAATTCTACATGTCAAGCCCGCTATGCAGCACGGTAATGCCATTCACTGTCCGCGTAGTGCAACTTTTTTTTATTAAATCAAATGACAATTTCATAAAAATCATAAATAATAATAACAAATATTAATGCTGATGGATACAATATAAGTTGCATATCAAGAATGGATGTCCCGAAAATATAGCTCAATACAAAAGTAAATTAGGACGTTGATTCCCATGTATTGCTCCACAAAGCTGACTATAATTTCATTTCTTTAATACATAGTATGATTTTTAGGATCAATCATTTTAACCCTATGAGGGTGTAATTGATAAGAAAAAGAATATTTCCATTCTCTTGATGAAATTCAACCAATTGGTTTTCCAACCAATTTTTTATTCAATATGTTATATTATTGACGATAAACTTTATCATGAACTTTTTCAAAAAACTTTTTATTATTATTAGTGTACCGTAGGCTAGGATAAGTTTAAAAAAGATTTTTTCATTCTTTTAATTTTGTAGTTTTGTTCTGCTTGCTTTTGTCGACGCGTAATAAAGAAGTTTCCATTTTTATAGATTAATTATAAAAATTTAGGTAAAATGAAAAAAAAGTGTGAAGGAATCATTAAAATATCTCTCTTTACAAATGAACAGTTATGGGACTTGCAAATTAATTTCCTTTCATGCAACGGTCTAGCGTGTGACGTCAATTGACGTACTAGGTCAAATGACGTCACGGGGTGCACGAGCCACAGTCGCCAATACGTAAACTGAAATAATCTATCTCTCAGTTATTTATTGACAAATTTAATTTTTTTTTACTGGTTTATTGGTTTTGATCTATATTTTAATTCCATTAAGTTATGTAAAGTATTATCAACATCGTGAAACTTCTGCATTGTCTGAGCGCTGTACTATACTGATGCTGAATCGTAAAAAATGAAGACTTGGCACTTAAAGTCTTCAGGAATCAACAAACGACATTTTCCTTACATGGTTCAAATACTCCTTAAAGGAAAAAAGGTAGAAACAGAAAATACAAACGAAATAATAATAATATATCTTGTTTAAAATAATAATATATAAAAAGTCCTCTTCTTTGCTAGGCTCTTGGAAGAGCTATCGTTGATAATAATGACAACATAGCTAAAACTGTTTATCGCCATCTGTTCCGGTCTGCATTTGACCATTCCTGAGTGTTCACTTCAGGAAGTCGTTCAGGAAACTATAGAAAAATTGGAACCACATTTTTTGCGAGGTTTTAATCATTTCATTTGACTTGTGTATAAGTTATATAGATGATAGTCCAACGTTTAACGGAAAATAAGTCAGAAATATTCTGAAAACAACGCAAACTTTACTCGCTTATTACCATAACTATTCATATTAAAACATTGTTGATTGAACATTTTTTACTCATTATTAAGACAGGAATCTACCTAAAAAGTATTGTGGACTAGCTCTGTCACGCCCTGTGCATTTGTATTATTATACTTTGAAATAAGCTGTAAGAAATAAATCGAAAAAAAATAGTAATATTCCTATCACAATTATTTTCATAATATTCTGATAAACATGTAATTTCTCTTTTTTTTTTTCAAAAATGTGTATAATATACTGGCTGGAATTTTGATTCTGGATACGGGTGCGTATCCCGAAGGCAATCAAATATCTATTCGATAGATAGATATTTTTTTTTTTTTTTTTTAAATAGAGATGCGAACACGGAATTCGTGTCACATCAATATTCTTACTATTTTCAAACTAAGCTAAACGCTTGTGCTATGAAAATAGGACTAACTTGCTAGTCTGGAGTGAGGTTCGAACCCGCGACCTTTGGATCACGAGGCGAGTGTCCAAACCACAAGACCAACAAGCTACTCTTGTTTATTTGATGTACATCTTTTTAATTGACTGATCTAATTTATTATAAAAATATAATACTTCTCGGTCACAATAAATCATTAAATATAAAGTTTATTGTATAAATTTTATTAAAAATGACCAACAACAATGTTTTTTGCAATAAATATTTTTAAAAAATCTATTTTTATTGTTACTGTAACCCATTTCCAAAATTACAATTAATTTCATTTGTGCGTTGTGCACATTTGTTTATTAAACATTTTTTATAAATATTCTGTGTTAAAGATTATTTAATTAAAAATAACTAATATAAAAAGGCGTCTTTTATTTACTTCCAAACTACTTTACATTACATTCCAAAACTACTTTAGCCTACCTACCGATATTTTGGCTTGTGAACACAGATGACACATTCCCATACAACAATATAACCTCACAAGCGTCAGTCTAATAACTGCTACTTGGCCGTGTGCGAGATATTTGGTAAACAATTTTTTTTGCAATAAATTTGTTAATAATTTCCGACAAGATGGAAAATATGTCGACAGAAGACATTAAGGAAAACGCGGACACGTTGGATCTACATTTGGGAAAATTTGTTCTGAATAGGCTGAAGTCTCTGGGCGACGGTATCAACCAGGTATGGTGTAATGGAATAATCCAAGACTATGGTCCCGTTGTTCATACAATGAAAATATGTATTTCACTATATAATTTTAAATAATCGTAATCTAAATTAAACAAACCAAACCTAATAACCTAACCTAACCAAACCTAATAACGTAACCTAACCAAACCTAATAACCTAAACAAACCAAACCTAATAACCTAACCTAACCAAACCTAATAATCTAACCAAACCAAACCTAATAACCTAACCTAACCTCATATATTGCCTATGAAATGTCAAAATATGCAGTGCATTTTTCGAAACTTAAAAGTGTAATATCTTATTATTTAATACTTACTATTTAAACGTAAATTATCTTTCATTTTGTTATTAGCACATTCAATAATATAGTGAAATACTCATTTTCGTTGTATATGCAATGGGGCCATTGTCTTGGATTTAGCCGGTGTAATAATATGAAATATTCTTATTTTTTATGGTTTTCTCATATTGAAATCAAACACTCGTATATTCTGAATGATCGTTATATAGCATACTTAAAATTGTAGCACTATCAATTAATTAAATTTGATGTAATGATTTGTGTTCAATCTTATTAAAAATAGAACCATGGACATTATTTTCATTGTAAAGCAAATTTCTTTGAAAGAAAAATGTAAGCAACTAATCTATGTGATTTACTCAAGATTGGGGTTTTTTGTGATGTAACGACTTCGGCTAAATCCAAGATAATGGTCCCATTGCATATACAACGAAAATGAGTATTTCACTATATTATTGAATGTGCTAATACCAAAATGAAAGATAATTTAAGTTTAAATAGTAAGTATTAAATAAGATATTACACTTTAAAGTTCCAAAAAATGCACTGCTTATTATGACATTTCATAGGCAATATATGAGGTTAGGTTAGGTTATTAGGTTTGGTTAGGTTAGGTTATTAGGTTTGGTTTGTTTAATTTAGATTACGATTATTTTAGTTAGATTAAATTAACAGGACGTTAAATTACATAGTGAAATACTTATTTTCATTGTATGAACAACGGGACCATCATCTTGGATTATTCCAATAATGCAAATTAAATTCTCACTAACAAATAATTGCGATTTCAGAAGTTGGAATATTCCGGAAAGACGAGAATAAAGTGTTCCGCAGATGAGTGATTAGTGAGATTTTAGTGTGAATTAAAAACAGTGCTCTAGTTAAGTTCGTGTTTAGTGACTGGTGATAAATGGCGACCCTCGTAGCCCAGTTGGCATGACAGTGGCTTCTCACACCGAGGGTTCTGAGTTCGATTGAGTTGAGATCACAATTTAATCTATGTGATTTACTCAAGATTGAGGGTTTCTGTGATCTAACGACTTCAGTAATTTGGGTTTTTGGCCTGTTGAAACGTTTTAAAATAATAATAATTTTATTTATTTATTTATTTACGCCCTACAGGGCTTTTACAAACAGACGTGTATATTAATAGAATATATAGTTTAAGGATAAAAATAATATAATGTAAAAATAATAATGACGTAAAGTGGAAAGAAAATACAGATACAAATGTATAAAGATAAATATAATATAAAGTAAAAAGCAAGTATATAACAAGCAGAAGCATAAGGAAAACATAATATAATAGAAATTCAAAAACAATAAAAAGTAATAATATAGAGTGAAAAGCAATAGCACAAGCTTTGAAAGTCATGATATAATGATTTTCTTAAAAAAATATATTAAACATTTGTGTCCCACCACCGCGATTTCTTCACAATATTTGAAGACGTCCTTGTAAAAAGGGCCTATATGCAGCAAAAAATTACAGGAGAGAGAAAAAACATTTAACTAGAATTTCAGTTTTTTATTTATTTTTTATTTTAATATTTCTGTCTGCTTTTATACCCCACATATACAAGGTGTTTCGTAGTAAGTTGCTAAACTCTACAGATGGATTCCTACTTTGATAATGAGTAGAAAATGTTCAAGCAACCATGACATGATATAAATGGTTATGGAGATATGCAGAATCAAAGTTTTCATTTTTTTCTAATATTTATTATTATTTTTTGCAAAAGGTGAACAATCATTACAGTAACGATCAGTAAATCGATAATGAAAAATTCATTCGTTTTATACAAGGTGTATGAAATGATAAAAACCTTGCGAAAATTGAAAAAATATTTTTTTTACAAGATTTTTATTATTTTATTTGAGTTGTACTGAAGAGAATGAATCATTCACAATCAATATAAGTTACTGTAATGAGAGTTTAACTTTTTTCAAAAATAAGTCACTTTGACATTGCATATTTCCATAACATTTTCGACTCATTATCAAGTCAGGAATCCACCTTTGAAATTTTTAGCTACGAGACACTCTCAGACCCTTTTTATAAGGACGCCTTAATTTATTTACTTCTACTACTAGTTCAATGAAAAGATTTGATTTTTGAATTCAGATAGAGCTTTCAACAGATGCCAAGGAGACCCACTCTTCGGTGTTGCTTCGCAGCATCAGGGTGGCGCAGGAGATGAGGGAGCGCGGCTTGGGAGTCGGCGATGTTGTGGTCGTCTGCGCCAAGACTCACAACGACGTCTGCATTCCTATCATCGCTTCTATGTACTTGGGCTGCTCGGTCTTTCCATTGTCCACAATCATGAAAAAAAGTAAGAGGAAATTTTAATTCAGTTCTCATTCAATTTCGCTTTATATTTATATTTTAAAAATATCTCATTTCAGTCGCGCCTCACTTGTGTCTAAAGATCGTACCCTTAGATATCTTGTAGAATGTATTTCTCGATTTCGTAGCGGACAAATTTTTTGTGTGTAATCAAGTCTAAAATAAACTAACCCATAAAAACCAAGTTTTTATAATACTCCCTTCCTTTGTAAAATATAACAAAAATTAAAGACGAATTAAAACATATAGCATAACACTAAACTTTCAGTAATTTAATATATTTCTAAAATGTCAGATGTTTTGAGCTTTGATAAGACACTTCATGCTTTGAAGACTAAATTCTAAAAACATTTGTCAGTCAATTTAGATTTTCTAAATTCGTAGTGAAGTACCTATTATGTATACCGACAAAGTAATTCAAATTCAGAAAATATTCTGCGACATTATCGGGCCGCCGTTGCTAGTAATCAAACTTGTGTTATGATTCCAATTTGAAAAAACTATTAAAAATTTGAAAAATCCAAAAATATACTATAATTATTATTTTTTTAGCGAAAATTTGATAGATCTTCTTGATCATCGCCACGAGTCTGTTTGCAAAGTTTCAGCTCGATTGGATCACGGAAAAAAGGTCAAAAATCGATCCAAAGTTTTTTCGAGGCAAGCCGACAAGCCGGCAAGCAAGCAGACGCCACGAGTTAATATAAAGGGAGTAATTACATAATAAAGTAATAAAACCACGCTTTTATAGAAAAAAAAACTAGCCGTACAACCGTGAAAAATCACGGATCATAATAATTGCAATCATGAAAAACCATTCGTTTTTTTAAATTTACTTTATTCGCTTAAACTTAACTAACTAACTAGCAAAACATCACCCAGCAGGGGTAGGCAGAGAGGATAGAACGCCATATTCCTCTATCTTGGCACACCGCTTTTGCTTCGGCTACATTCATACATCGTCTCATGGCTTCAACATTCGCCCCATATATTTTCTTTGCCATCCTTTCCTCATTCATTCGTTCTACATGACCAAATCATCTCAGCAGTCCTTTCTTTATTCCGTCTACTACACTATAGCCATCATTACATTCAACTTAAAACTAAATATAATAAAAACCCATGTTCAAGCCGATATATTCATCTATTGGTGAGTTTATTCATAGTTACTTATATGGGTACAAAGAACATTTCGCGTTTACTCGATTGTTTTGGTATATTATACGATTCAGGGCAGTCCAACTATCTTTAAACATAGATTATCTATAGGACATCTCTTCTACATGCTAATTTCTTCAAATGAAATGCCCTATCTCCATATAAAAACATCAACAAATATACGCTGTGCTTAGATTTGTCTCAACTAAATTTTGTCTCAACTTGTATTGTATTTTGTGCAACCAATAAGCAGATATTACTTTTAAAATTTCAGTTGAAATTAAAAACATGCTCTCGCAAGGGGAACCATCGATAGTGTTCTGCGACGAAGAGATGTCAGAAGTATTCAGCGAAGTGCTGGCTGAGCTGTACTTCGGGGCCAAGATCGTCGTGTTTGCCGAGGAACCAAAAGGCGGCAATTTCGACTTTTTTGGCGATTTTCTGAAGCCCACCGGTACAGAAGACTCATTTGAGTACGTAGCCTTTTTTTTGTTTCTGCTTCTTTGATAATTTCTTTATACTCATCTGTGTTACTTTATCCTCTTTTCACCTCCATAAAATACAGTCCACATTCGTTCCGTATCACCCCTCCACATCCCCATCCCACCATCCTTTCCCTATTCCTGATTCTTATCCCTAGATTCCCAGCGATTCACGTCGGGAATCATCAGTTATTTTCTATTTTATTTTATAAGATACTGAGTTAAATTTAAAATTGAGAAAGGGAATTTATTTTGTATCCTTAATCGTCGTTTGGGAACATTCAATGATGTGTTTTCTACAGAAAATACTGATTCTATATTTCCATGAATTATATGTATTATATACATGCATAAATTAAGTCAGCAATTTGTCTTCAACTTCCAATTGCAATTCCAAAATAAATAAATATTCTAAGCGCTTTACATAACATTGCAGAGGTAACTGCCTAGGTTGCACTTATGTGTAAACATACAAAGGAATTTTTGTGGAATGCAGTAAAGAAAATGGCTACAATTTAATGAATTATATGAACAAATTAGTGATGATGAATTTAATGGTTTAGATATTCTATACAAGGTTTCTCATAGCTAGAACTTCTTCACTCAATTTTGTAGAGATAATAATACACCTTTTTCAATAATACCTACACGATTTCAACCGTTGAGATAAGCGTCTTCAAAATTAGCATTTTTTACCAATATTTCTGACATGTCTTTTGTAAAACGTTTGAGTTTCATGAAAGTAACTTATATCGTATATTGAAAATTCATTCGCATTAATACAATTCAAATAAAGTGAATAAAAACCGGTTTTAATAATTTTATTTGGTTTGTATCATAGCAATTGTATTTTTAACATTCGATAAAAATTACTTTCATGATAATCTAATGTTTTATAAAATATAAGTAAGAAATATTGAAAAAAAATGCAAAATGTGATGTCGCTTATCTCCTTAACCGTTAACATTTCACCCAAAGTGTAAAGAATATTTTTTATTCAAAATTGAATAAAGAAGTCTACCCTAAACTTTTTGCTACTCGCTATGAGACATCCTGTATATCAAGCTCAACATTTTTAAAGATTTTCCTTTCGCATTATTAAAATGAGAAGATTATGTAAACCGTGAGACGAGTGTGATTTCAAGATCTTTATTTATATTAATATAATTTTTATTTACAGTCATATAACCTTTACGTATTCCGCAATAACAAATTATTATATCTTCTTGTTTAATCTTATATATTTCACACCTCCTTTTTCTAAATTACGTTTCTGTTAAAAACCTCAAACAACTGCCTATACTATATTTTTTATTTCTACTGTAGTGTTTTGCTATATGACACTCTTGAACACTCTTGAAAACAGGCGAATATTGTTAGATCAATTCATCCTTTTCCAAACAATTCATAACCTTATTGATTCTCCTGAAATCACCAGCTTGCTATCTTTCCACGTCCCACTCCGACCTACCAGACAGAAGTACCTCTTTTCCCTTCTAACGTATCATACCAATAATAGAAAATCCTCTCCCATCCCACGCATGTGCTCAGATTATAATAACCTCTTGAATTCAATAGACATTTTTAATACTAAATATAATAAATATAAAGAGTATAGTCATATGGTGAGGCAGTATACTAGAAACTCGTCCCCCTCCATGACCATGTGAATTATAAACATTACGAACCCTTTTATGTTTAAAATAAAGTTGAATTGAAATGAAACTGCAAAATTGCTTGATCAGTCATTCATATCAAATTGCCTTATCTATAATTAAGTCTATCGGTATCATCCTTTATTTGTGGGAGACATTTATCTATTTTCTCTGTATTTTGTCCTACCAAGCAATTAAGTCTCCCTGTTGGATGACCAAATAAAAAAAATAAAAAATATTTATAATATTACTCTTTTGATTTCTTGTTTTTACTATTATGTAAAAGGTACTTTTTATACCGTACATTGAAATTTTTCTTTTCTTTTTAAGGGTAACAGACTTCGACCCCAAGATAACCACAATCTTCATATCCTGCTCCAGCGGGACCACTGGCTTTCCCAAGGGAGTCTGCCACACTCACAGGACCTTTGGACTTGGTACTTTTTTGTCGTACGTTCCATGAAATCTCTCCTCTATAAATAATTTTGATTGTGCTGGGATAATGAAGGGGGAACCTATAACACGCGTATCAAAGGTAACGCACCACAACGTTTTGGGTGACACTTTAGTCTTCATACGGATGCATCAATATTTATGAACCAGAGTTCGCAGAGCGAAACAGTTACCCCAGCCCTATAAATGCCAAATGGCCGTGCAGTGGTATAAACACGTGCCCCGCTGCACCAACTATGGAGCTCAAGAGCATAGGTACTTATACATACAATTCATTTTAAGTGGTCCAGAAAGAAAATTGGTTGCTAGACCATCTCAAAATATATTTTTGCCCGAATTCACAATTTTTTTATACCTATTTTGAGTTGAATCTCAAAGTCGAAATTTTATAGAGATGGGAATTTTAGTTCAGTTGACTGAAATGTAGTTCAATGAGTCGTTCAGTGCAGTGAACCGTTCACCTTGAATCGTTCATTTGAAATATTGATTTTCAATAACGAAGGTTATTTTATCCATATCAAGTACTCCAAAATTTGAAATGGTCTATACCCAATCGTTCATAATAAATTAACTGTTCACTTGGCCACCAAAAATTTTTCGCTGCATTGGAGGGAGGGTAAAAGTTTCATTATTGGTCCACCTCAAAATTTTCGCTACTTAGGGAGGAGGGACAGGGTTAACTGCCAAAGATTTCATCTCTGTTGAGATTTGGGACTTTTCACAAATACTCGTCGTTTTAAAAAAAAATTGATTTCCAACTACTAAACTAATGAACATTAGTAACTAATGTGAACTATATCATTCGTTTGTTCAGTAAAGTGAACTCTTATATTATTTACATCTGTCGATGGGAAGTTCTGTTCTTCCCGAAACTAAGGTAAGTAGTGAAACAGTAATAATTCTTTATAATTGTGTCCATGTAATACAAAGTTAGTTAAACAATATATTTTGATTATAATGTGACACCGCGAAGTATCTGTCAAATTAATTAATGACAATCCAATGTGTTCGACCTTATTTTTTCACCTTTCATCATTCAGGCGATCGTCTGGCAATGTGAGCAAAATTCAACACTTTTTCTCATTTCTATTTTTGTATCTCATTATTGCTTGAAAAGAAAACAAATTAAAATTAATTCACCAGGTTCCATATATTTTGAATAAGGATAACCTCCTAAAATGCCACAAAATAAATTATTTAATTACTTAATTAATTACCAAACTAACGATTTTACAATTTTTTTTGTATTTATTTTAACATAATAATATCTATTCTTTTGATTTATTAAAGTATGTAAAAGCTGTTAACTGTGTAAAAAAGATTGAAGAAAACCACACAAAAAATAAAATATTTTTAAAAACAGTGATTAACTGGCCGATTTTGTAATAATTTTAATCAATTTAAAATATTCGTTTTCTTTGCACTCATACATGTAAGGCCCGCAAGGTGGAACTATTTTCTTTATTTTTAAAAATAATTCTTATTTGAATGATTCCAGACAATCTACTAATATAAATTCGTTAAGAAAAGGACCATATTTAAGTTTTTCGTCTGTATACTGGATTTCCGGATTATACAACATAATGCGGTCCTGCACAACAGGGTGCACGAGGATCAACTGTGCAGTACCTTTCTCCATAAAACTCTTAGAAAAAGCATTGAAAATGTACAAGGTAACCAACCAAGAATCTTTTTTAGCCATTTGATCATTTCGTCACCAAGATTCGACGCTTTAAAAATTCTCTGTTTAGAACTGTTTCAGAAATCGCCTCATTAACATTTCATCTATCTTCGTTCCTATTTGATACATCTTGATAATTATATCTCACATTCGAAAGACGCGTTCAAGCCGCCTCGACTCAAATCATTCAATGTGTTGAAGTAGAGGCTCCTCAATTTTTTTATGATTTGGTTAGCCCTTTCCGGCGAAATCTCAATGAAAACTTAAAAATGCAGAATGATCGTTTTCAAATATTTTTCTATAAAGTTACTTGATTCATTTTAAATTAAAATTTTATTTATTTTATTTTATTAACAATCTCAGCAGTACAATAATTTAAAGTGGCACGAATTAATTGACCAGAAGTATACCTACTAATTATACAGATGTCCATGATGTAAAACGGAACATACGTAAGTATAACGAATAGAGCATAAGTAAGTCACCGAACATGTCATTGTTATTAAAAAAAAAGCAATATAAAACAGAATACAGAAAAATACAAAATAAAAAATACAAAAAAGGTAAATTGCAGAACAGACCAAAATATGAATACTGTTTTAATTATATGAATTTTAAATTTGAATAAATGAGGAGTATAAAAGGAAAGCAATATCCAAAAAAATAAAAAATATATTTTTTGTGCTGTCACCGAGGATTACTAATTTATAAAGTACTGAATTAGAGATTTTATAGGAAATAAAGCTCTATCCCTGCTTATTTGTTTTGTTTGTCCTTGTTTCCGAATAACTATTTAAAGTGAATACATCAATATTCGTGTAATGTAAAAGAAAAGGCAGAGCAATATCCATTTTAACAAATTAACCTCCAAGGGTGTGTCACGTGACAAAATGGCCGCTTCATACTAAAGTGAGAGTTGATTTCGATTTCGACATCATTAATCAAGATATATTGTAATATATCTTGAATCAATGATGTTTCCATAAAAACAAAGTTTTTGTTTTATTCATAATCATTAAAAATATTTAAATAAAAATGCATTTCTATAAAGTAAACGCCGACTCATTTAATTACTGATATTATTTATTTATTTATTTATTTATTTATTTATTTAATGTTTATGGAAGACCAACAGCACAAAAAAAAAGCATAGAAAACATTGATTCAATATAGATAGCCAATTACAGGTCTCCACATTTAGAAATATTTCAGTAATGATAAATATTTATGATATACTAAGGCATATTAATTATATAGAAAGAAAGAATAAAAAATTTAAACAAACAGAAATATGTCAGTAATGATAAATATTTATGATATACTAAGGCATATCAATTATATAGAAAGAAAGAATAAAAAATTTAAACAAACAGAAATATGTCAGTAATGATAAACATTATGTAGGTAACATTGTATTATACCATCATGCACACAATTTATCCCAATCTAAATAAAATATAATAAAATATTCGTATCACTTAGAGTGCGGCTACATTCCAAAGATTGAAAATGTGTCAATTTATTAACATTTGTGGTATAAATTATATATTACAATACAAATCATAATATACGTAGAGCGATTTTCGTGTTTGGAATGTGCTGAATAGGGACATACTTATGTTATATGTTTTTATGTGCACAAATTAAGCTGTACGTATTTTTTTTACTTTGCTTCTATATTAAAAATCAAATATACGTAAGGTGCATGTAAATACTTTATTATGTTGAAAAAATGATAATATTTGATTTATGGTGATCTATCTACCCAGTGTAAATGTCACAATCACTTACAGTGTTAAAAATATTGAAATTTGACAGATGTCTCCACATTTTTCTATTTTTGAGTGTTGGGGTAGCAATCACCAAATAACTTCTTATTTTCAGAATACGGCCGAATATACGGATTCACGAATGTTCTCCGAAGCAAGTGTTATTTAATTAATACTGACATTTATTCACTCTTTTTCAGCCAGCGACAGTTTCACTGAACCCAGTCACCGTGTGCGAGCTGGTGAAAAATCCCAAGTTTGCGCAGCTCGACTATTCTTGTATCAAGACATTCGTTGTGTTGGCTAGTCCTATTTCTCCTATTGTTATCTCAGAATTGCAGGTAAGCAAGTTTAAAGTACTTCTTGGATCGTGGATCTCTGCATGCGTATTGCGATAATTTTAAATTAGATTTTGAAGTCGCTACGGCGATCAGACCAGTATATTTTCAAGAGTCCAACTGCACATTATCAAAGTGTCTCGAATAGTCCACATGAATGTAGAATTGTGCTAATCTCATAATCACTAGAAATATGGAGAAGCTACTAGAAATATGGGGAACCAGTAGAACATTCTCGAGACATCAAGGGTTTATATAAAAGGCGAGAGGGCGCGCGCGTGGAGAGTTAAGCCATGTATTCACTAGGGGACAAATTGTCCCTCAACAGCACGCGCGGCATAGAGTCTACGTGACGTTGCAACGTCGTGCACTGTTCCGCCACGTCGCGCACAACATAGCGCGGCATTTCTACGTGCCGTGGCAACGTTGCCATGCGCACGGTACCCGAGCGTACTCACTGCAACATTCCGCGGAGCGTCAGTACCACGTGGTATGTTTACAAGTGAATACGCATGCGCTGTATCTGTCAAGAAGACAATGCGGGGAAACGAAATCGTTCTTGAACTGATCGAGCTGTATCGATCGAAGATCGCATAGAATGTCCGTCCTTCTTTCTCTTTGCAGTAAATAATTTCGCATTCTCCTCTTTTTTCTCCTCTTACTTTTCGATAAACTCATTAACATAAACAGATACGCGGCTGTCATCATAATCTCATAGGGCGATATATTTCCGCGACGTCTGGAAAACAATAATTATTTGCAAAAAGGACCTTATTTTTAATAATATTCAATTTACTACAGTAAAACCTCGTTAATTTGAAATTGCGACCCAAAAAAACATTTCGAATTGCGCGGAACCCCGTTTTCGCCAAATGAGATACCGCAGCTGTCATCGTAAAATCATCGGGTGACATTTCCGCGACAAGATATGCGAGTCCCGGTGTGTACACGTCAAATGACCGCGTCATTGTCCCCGAAACATGAGCGTAGATGTTGATGCGACATGTCGAGCGGAATGTTTCGCGATTTGTCCCCTAGTGAATACATGGCTTTAATGTTTTTTAGCTATGAAACAATTCGAACCAGATAATATTTCACAAAACCGAAACATCCAACGCTTTTGTCATGTCATTAAAGTTATTCAATCAGAAAATGCGACACGAACAAAACAGTTTAAATCCCCGGAACCAACCAATAACGCTTTCACTATTAATAATTACCACATGTTCGCGAGAACCCGTAAAATTCTGCTTTAAAGTTCCCAGAAGAGCCGCGCAATTATTGTTTTGATAATTACTTTGGGAAGCAAAATGACCGCCGCTGCTTTGAACTTTCAGCCCTTTAACGTGGTCTTGGCTATCATATTACATTTTGCTTCAAAGTTCACCCCGTCCCGTCTACAGATTGGGGTGGGAAGCGGAGCCTCGAATATTATACCCAAATGAAAACTTGATATCCATTAAAATCTTGAATACACAAAAACTCGTAGGCGTATTCATGTTAGTAGATAATTATTTACATACATTGGCGTTTTTTATGTTGTATAAAGCGCGCATACACTTTAAACACTCAAATTCAAGAATATAACTAATATATATTATTTTAGCCTAACATCATATTTATTTGTTTTATAAATGTATGTATTGTAAGTTCCGTAGCCTACGGAAGACATTCAATAATTTATTATTTGTTTTGTCGTATTTATTAAACGTCGTTTATATTTGACTTCATAAAACAAATACAATAGTATCTACAACTTAACAAAGCATTAAAAACAAAACAACGGGAAAAGTAAAAAATATTTCAAGTTAATTGTTATATCGATAAAGGTTTATTAATTTGCTGAATGCTGGGGCCGAAACACCATAAAAATATTTTGAATGCTATTTAGCTAACATTAAACTTTTCTTTATAAATATTGTAAACATTTCTGTACTGTGTTTTTATGATTTTTTAATGGTATTTATAAAATGCACAATATAATTAAACTTTCTATATTATATGAGTGCGCATCAAATTTAGGTACAGTTGATACATTTTTCATTTTTGACTAACACGGTAATACGTGCCATTTTGTTTTTGTCTTCGAAGTAACGTTATAACCGTACTCGTAAATCTATACCTATAAAACTCAATGTCTGTCTGTCTGTTCTCTATACAAATCCACACAGTTTGTTCGATTCGATTCAAATTTTGCATACTTATGCTTTGGGACCCGGCGGGTAACATAAGTAACATTTTTCCCCTATTTTCATACCCCTTCTCCTACCCCTGACATATTTTCGATGCAAATCTTACCGTTTGCCCGATCGGACTCAAAATTTAGAGACTTATTCTTTAGGACTCGGCAGGTAACATAGGCTATATTTACTCCCTCCCCTTTTACCTTTTCTCCTTCCCCTGATATATTTTCGATGCAAATCTATACCGTTCGAATCAAACCTTTGTTTCCCCCCACAAATTTATTTTCAACTTAATCCTTAACCCGTGCAACGCCGGGTACGAACAGCTAGTAAAGGGATATAAATTTTTCATGATTTCTGATTTTATTGCGGCAATTTTAGAATAAGAAGTTTTATTTTGAATTATGTTAATGTACACCATATAATGTAATGAATAAGTGTTTAGCAGTTCAACCATTTATTTTTTAAGTGAATCAAAATGAAAAGAAAATTAATCCTTTAAACGTACCATTTATATAAAAACCCTATTCATTATTCGTAATTGCTATTTTTTCAATGGTTGAGTTATTTTTAAGTCTTTGCGGGGAGAGCTTTAGATTTAAATCACCGCATTGAATACCTTCCTCGCAATATCTTCAAGTGGACGTAGGTCCTTCAGCAGAACTGCTGCCTTCACCGCGTCATTCAGATTTACGACAACAAGAAAGCGGGCTATTTTTATTTTGTTCATTTTTGTATCGTTTGTCATATCGCGTAAATAAAATGGTAAAAAATATTTTTTGTATATTGTAAATGACGCCTCAATTAACAAAATAATTCATATTAGCACTCTTACACTCTATGCTTGGCCTAAACAATTTTGTTTTCGTCGTCCACTGACACTTTATAAGAGATTTTTTTGTTTAAAGGTATGCATGAGTTGAACGTATTTAAGAATTTTCATTTATCTATATACATAAATTTATACGCGCATTTCCTGACGAGGTGTAAAGTTTTTAGGACGCAGTAACGAGAACACTAGGCTGAAGTGAAGTGGGACCCACCACAGACCCACGGCCGTCCTGTAAGTAAAATCTCCCGTATAGGCCCTACACTTTGGCCATCCAGTTTGGCATTGTTTTAATGCTAAATCAGTTTCCTCGCTACGTCGTGACAAAGCGCACTCGTGCGATGCGGCGAGGAAACTGCACTAACCACTTCACTGTCTCTGGGGTGCGTTACGAAAACAATTTAATCAAAGAAAATAGCAATACACAAGTAAATAAAAAAATATAACCAAAAGCAGAGAAATATAAAAAAAAGAAAATATCGAAGCATTAATATCAAATATCGAAAGTATCATAAAATATCAGAAAATAACAAAGCATAATTATCAGTAAAACAAAATATAAAAGATACAACGAAATACACACATACATATATCATGAAAAATGTAAAATGCAATAAAAAATAAAATGAAAATATATACATCTAAATATGAATGAATGAAAATAAAAGGAGATTACAAACAAGATCACTAGGAGTATATTTTTATGTCAGATTTCAGAACAAAGAAATCGTATCAGGTTCTGACCATTAAAAAACATATATTTTTATACAATAAGATTTAACCTTCGTCCAAACGATAGTCCCACTTGCACACGTGCAAATATTGCAGCAAGATGGATTCGTGATGAAGGGGAGATCGGAGGTGGGATGCATTATTGAAAATGTAGAAGTTTCTTGCAATTTCAAATTTTTAAACGGCTCTTAAGGGTTCTGTAAGTAAAATTTTTGTAACGTGCAATGCCGGGATTCGTATAAAAATTCAAGAATGCTTCGGTCTACGTAAGTAACCATTACATAACACATCATAAAAACTCTTACACAAATCCGTGCATTGAGAATCTTCACTAAATGCGCCTTCATTTAAAGAAAAACAACGAAGCACAAAGTACGAGATATTCGGAGATTCAGCCAAGTTTGGAGCGTGTCCTGTTTCCTGATGGACCGTGTATAGTCCCGCCTTTCTTTACTTTCCTTCTTATATCTTGTTATCGCCTAGAAAGCCTCCCCTGCGCTACCTTCAAACGTGGGATTAAAGCTGTACTCTGCTTTTAAAAACTTTTCGCCTTTCGTGAATCAGACTGTGTTAATAAAAACATCGACTATTTATTACAAACATTCACAAAGTTTACGAGTTTGTTCAACAAATTTGCCTTCCGACAACACATTATTTACTTGAACATGCCAAAACTAAAGTTAATTCAATATTGAAAGAAAAAATCATGATATATATATATTTATACATATATGTGAAAATTATACGATCAAATTTATTTATATTTTAGTAGTAATTTTATTTAAAAATAAATGTTAATTTAAGTGATCATAATATGATTCAACCTAATGGTATTGATTCATTCTACCAGAAAAGGAATCATGAATTTAATATACCAAAATTTATAAATTAGGCTCTAAATATTCTACTGTTTTTATATTGGAAAAACAGTTCGAAGTTATAACACTACATAGGTTCAAAGAGAATTTGAGATGTTTAAATAAACTAGATTTCTCAGGATTTTCAAATTATCTATTAGAAAATGATCGTATGTTTGATTAAAAAAAATATATTTCCTCTTTTATATTGTAAAAAATCTTAAACCGGATAATTTTGAATCATGAATTTGAATTAGAAATAAGTAAAGCTTTTTTTATGTATTTAAAAATATGGTTCATGAAGATATTTTTTCATACTTTTTTATATTTCGTACAGTCACATACCTTGTATATAAATACAGCTTTCAATTTTAAACCAAAAATATTAATATTATGTTAAGGTTTAGTTTTTATTAACTCGATTAAGGAAAATATTTTTTCTGACTCCCGTTAAATTACTATTCAACTCATTTTTAGACTAGTGTAATGGTATCTACGCACATCTCCCGAAATAGGAAATAAACAAACTACAATCGGTATTTAATGCAAGACTCATTACTGGCGTATCAAAGTCCGCGCATATCTCACACCATCTTCAAAACCTTCACTGGCTTAAATGTCCAGAGAGGATTGAATACAAATTATGCCTCACAATATTCAAGGCTATTCACAACATGGCCCCTCAATACATTACCGACTTCTGCATTCCATTTTCCGCAAATAACAGACAACATTTTTTTCGCTCAGCATCAACATCTAATAAAAATAGGTTAGTTGAAGTTAATCGCGTCCACAAACCCAATTTTGGTGACCGTGCTTTCGCGGTGGCTGGGCCAAATTTCTGGAAAAAACTACCAAATAAACTGAGCAAACAAACAGCTTACCACAGTTCAGAAAACAACTAAAGACGCATTTGTTTAGACAATTACACAAAAATCTATTGAATCAGACCGTTACATCACTTCGTAATGTTTCTCACTCCTACTATGCGCTCCGCGAAAATACCTGATTCTTTCTAGCAACTATTATAGTTTTAAACATTAATTCCATTTTTTGCATGCCACCTAGTAAGTAAGTATGTAATAGTAAATAAGTGTTTTTAGTCAGTGAGATATTTTGTGTGAAGCGCCCTTGAGGTGAGTACCTACTCACGAAAACGGCGCTATACAAATTATTATTATTATTATATAATCACTAAAATTTATTAATAATTATATCATAATCCTTATGAAATCAAATATTATTAATTTACTACACGACCTACAACAACAACGAGGTAGCTATAACATCTCGCCTTTATGTATATTCACCCACATTGAATCCATGTTTATTAATATTGTAACGAGCTGTTCGTTGACATTTGACAGTTCCATAGAAAAGTGTCACATGCGCAGAACGGCAGGCCGGTATGCCCAGTGGTTGAAATAAGAACTAACATGATTAATAAATAGCGAAGAAATGGAAGGGTTCTTACCCGAGTAGAAAAACAAAAGAGAGCTGTTCTTTTGTGTTTGAATAAAAAAATAGCAGTAGTATTGCGTTGCGAGCGATTGTAAAATGTGAGAGATAATGTACAAGCGATAATAAAAGATTTATTTTACGAGTTGTGCCATTTCATTTTTCGAGCGAGCCACGCCACGTAACAATATCTTAAAAATATCTAAACTTAATCATTAAAGATCTAAACCTAAATCCCAGCTTACACGGTAGACCGACGTCATACGGCAGTTTGAATCTGACTAACGCTAACGTCAGCACAACTATCCCACTCAGACATGGACACTTTTACGCGACACGACGCCGTCTTCATTATCTAATGTATTGCTCGTCGGCACGCAACGCAGATGGTGCCTTTGCACATTGTCAAATTAGTAACTCTTAGTTTTTCACAGTTATTGGTAATTATATTATCATAAAGTTAATAAAACTTTCAGGATTACCCCCCTAATTATTATAAAAGCACCGATTATCTTCATTGTGTAATAATATACTAAGCGTAATAATAAATTTAAAATTAAATATATTATGATTTTTATTTAATGTTGTCTTACTTTAGTCTTTTTATTTAATTTACTTTTTATACACTTATTTTAATGTATGCAGCCCTCGTAGCCCAGTGGGCATGACACTGGCTTCTCGTATCGAGGGTTCCGGGTTCGACTCCCGGTGAGGCCACAACGAATCTATTTAATTTATTAAAGCTCGGGTGTTTTTGTGATAAACGACTTCAGTAATTGGGCCTCTTGGCCTGGTGAAGCGTTTAAAAAAAAAGTTATATTTTATCACTCTTGTACCTACTACTTTTTATTTACTTTTGTAATTATTATGTATATTTCAAAATTATTGTCTATGTGAAATATGCTACGATATAAGTTTACATATTCGATACTATTTGTTTATACTATTATTATTATTATTTTCTCATCTCTGAAAAAAATAGTAAACGCGTAAAATTTTATTTTATTATTTTTTATATAATTAAATTAATTAATTTAAAAATTCACCTAACCTAACACCACGTTAGCTTTAAATTGCTTAACTCAGCAGATTTCTGCAATTTTCGAATGAATGATGACTCAATTTATTCTTAGAACTTCGTGAAAAAGCACAAAAATTACTCGTACAATAATACTAGTATAAATATATTAACATATATATATATATCTATATATTAGTATTTTTTTTTTTTTTTTTTATGTAATCGTATTAATATATTTATTTACATTTATTAATTTTTATCAACCTAACAAAGTAAGCGATCTTCAAAACGGTATATACTAATATATTTAAACTCGAGTGATTACAATTATTTATATTTTTGATTATTATTATTTATTATTACTTTTCATACATTTCACTATTCTAATATAATGCTACTAATGATTACATTAATAATATATGTATATACTTATAATATGCCAATGCTCCCCACTTTTCTAAATTCTTTAAACTTTATTAAATTCTCTTTTAAAGGTGGGTAAGCGTCAATATACTCATTTTTTATTCAAATATATGACGTGTAATAAACGCACCTTTTTGTAAAATCATTTCCATTAAATTAAATACTAGTGTAGGACTAAACGATGTTAGTGTAAAGCGCCCTTAAGGTGAAATTATACATTATTATTATTATTATTATTACTTATGTACAATGTAATTTAATTAATTAATTAAATTATAATTATTATTATCATTAAAGAAATTAAACGTCCCCATGATCCACTAATTTTTTTTACGGACGTAGATGAGTTAATCTGTGAAAGCTCGCAAGAAAGCCGCTCTCGCTACCACTTTCAACGTAAACAATCTCGATTGTTCTCGCGACTTTACGCTTTTAAGGGGACTTCGTAATCTCCGTGTAATTATATTCACGCTTCACCGATCGGCGTAAGATGATGTGTGTCCTTCCACGCGGAAGAAGAGTATCCGCCCCCCGCTCGCATGCCGGGTGACAACATAATGAACGCAAGCCGGTGGGCGCGCCGGGGAGTGACGTCTTGCCATCAACATTATTACATTGTTTTGTCATTCGATTAAAAGTGAATTTAATATTTCTCCGAGCGAGTGATTTCATAATTTCCCACAACTAACCTTATTTTTGTTGAATTGCTTTAAACTGTGTACCGCGAATACATCTGGCACTAAACCGACATGAGTGGAGGAAGATTCTTGAGGAGGCCAAGACCCAGCAGAGGTTGTAGTGCCAAGAGTGATGATGAACACGTTGTTTTTTTATTTATTATTACTACAGGCATCTTGCAAAACTGTATTAGAAGTTTTTACGGAAGGATACATGACATATTTAGTTGTTCTTATATAATAAAATAATATATACCTAATATACTTTCAACTATCACCAATGTTTCACATTTCACTGTATAGTTTTTTTTCATTCACTGGTTTCTTTGCATTTTTTCTAATTTTTTTGTCCCATGTTTTTTTTATTATAGTCGGTAGTTTTTTGAACTGTTTTGAAACTACGCACTGTTTGGTCCTGTCTCCGTAAAAATTATTTGTTTTTGTTATTTTTAGTTTTTTATTCGTTATTTGTCGTGTAGTGTATTTGTGATGTACTAGTGTTTTGAATCTGTTCTTCTCGTACTATTCCAGTGTCAGTTTATAATAAAGTTGTTTTTGTTTACTCGATTCTCTGTTTTTAACCCCTTGCCTTAATATAAAGAAGCAATTACTTCTCTTTTTATTACAATAAGGCCCGGTTGTTTCAAGTTCGATCAAAGTAAGCGGTCGATAAAAGCATAGATTTTTACGAAAACGGATCGTCTGATTGGTGGAGAACGTAAAATTTCAGTTTAAACTCTACGCTTACTTTGATCGAATTTGAAACAACCGGGCCTAAGTCGCAAATTGCAAGTTAAAATTGCCTCTCTTTTCGATTCCTTATTTGTCTCTGGTTTTCAATACAAAAAACGCCGATAGGGAGCCAGATGTCACCTGATACAAACAATATAATTAAGGCGACATTCGCTAGATGTCGGCTTAACAGACTTTGCTTTCAAATGACAGAGCTTAAATCCAAAACTTGATGACACAACATTTTTTTTGAAAATACGGATATTTTAGAAATGCTATATGAATGGGTATACATTTATTATGGCCCGCCTACTCCATTTTTACCTACCGACCGGGGAAATTAGGTTCGATTCCCGGTTACATCAAAGTTCATGTGAGATTTCTCAATCCTATTTCATATAAATGTGTTATTTTATTCCTTAAAGCCGTAATAATCATCTTTTAACGACTCTGTAATTACAAATAAGCCGGTATTAACTTCTTCTTACATACTTTTACCGGTAATGCTATTTCTCAGTATTTATGCACGACCTTATTCCAAGGGCACTACCCATCAGACCCTATGATAACTATACCTATGATACCTACCGAGGTAAGTGATTTCGTTTGATGGTTGACACAAACTCTAGATGAAAGTTTTCTGGATGAAAGCCTTCGGTAGATCGAAAAAGGAAAAAAATATTCAATGTAAATAGATAGAATAATGGAGAATTTAAAGTGACAAATTAGACATCTGTGTAATGATCGTTCCTCGAAAGCCTTCGGTCTCATGTGAAATGACGAGTCAGCCGTGAAATTACTCTTTCATAAGCAATGAGTGCGCACGCGCTGAACATTTATATTACCATCGTAATGGGAATTCGTCGAGAAAAATAAAAAACCTCCAAATTTTAATACTTAAAAAATAAACTTATTTTACCGTGAATTTATTTGATGTTCGTAAAACAATTTATTTCGGTCCTTTCGGGATACTAAAATATATTTGTAAAGGAATTCATAAAATAAATCTGAACATGACTTTTTTCACTTTTGTTTTATTCCTTGGAGAAACATCCCTTCACCGAGAGAAATCACCGCCGACTGTTTTTTTTTAGAACACATCGAGCGTTCAATATATTTTTTGAGTGAATATGGATGAAATTGCTGAACGTGTATCTAAAAATTGTAATACAATTGAATAAATATTTCCATATTTGTTTTTTTTGCGGCCATTTGGTGACTTTCCTTACCTACTAGGTACTTATATTCAATATCCCTTGACATTATTTAGATACTCCTGTTTTTTAACTCTCTTTAAATTTTTTTTAGTATTTTCATCTTAAATCTCTCGTTTTAAATTGAAATAATCGCAATCAAGTCTAAAAGAATGCCAAAAGAAAAACGAAAAATCGTGTACTCGTGTATGCGCGGTAATAGTTATACTTCTCTTGCGTGATTGTGATAATGATATTTACATATTGGTTAAATATATATACTAATTATATAAATTATAAAAATAATAAATATATAAATAATTGATAACACTTCAATGTATTTAAATTATTAATACATGTTTTTGAAGTGGTACAAATGTAACTGTTGGTTTGTGATAGCTAAAATAAGAGATTAATTAATGTCTTCGAATCGACGTCTCACGGCGATTTGAAGACATTCATCGCCGCTGCATTGCAGATACAGAATGCGACGAATCAAAAACGTGTGCATTTTCCTTGATATTTGTGATTATTTCTCTTGACTTATTCATGCTCTTTTCCCCCCACCATTAAGACTTATGTACAAGAGTATAAAAAGGTACATTAGCTACATACATAGCTAGAACTGCGTGTACTGCTGAGTGAATAGTAGTACATTTGTATTAGTATAATTTTAACATTTATTCAAAAACATATATCTTCTGTCTCATTTGAACTTTTCCTCTCTGCAGTTGACATCTTTACAAGTTATAAAACTTACATAACTTTCTGGAATAGGTTTATTAACTTAAATATTCTTTCCGCGTTTTCTTTGTAGGCACCTTTTTTAATTTAAACTTGCAAGGAGGCATTACGCAGATGAAAACTTTTCAGACTAGTTGAAATAGGAAGAGCAGTAGGTACCAACAACATGGCCGTACAGTCTTATCTAGGAATGCTTACAATTCTTTAAATTACATACATAGTAGGTAGGTGGTATGTAATTTTTTAGATTCATAAAGGCTATGTGCTTTTCGAGCCATTAGATCTCGCCCTAAAATAGTACGACAATCATTTTCATCTACCTACATGTCATTTCCATTTTGAATGTCATATGCAATGGCCCCATTGCACGGGACATTACTTTTTATTCGAATTTTATACACTTGTAACTAGCAAAGAAGTACAATAAAATTGATAGGTACTTCTTTAAATAATAAATGTTACTGCTTGTTAAGTCTATTTCCTTGTTGTTTCTGTCTACAAATATCTATAAAACAATAATTTAATAGATTGTCTCAAGATTTTCAGGGTCTTTAGATTTTAAATTTTTTCTTTGAAGAAAATAAGTTCTCTTCGAAGTAAATGCAGGTACTAAGTTTATTAATGTAGAATGTTTATATAAAAATCGAAAGAGCATAATTACCACTCTTAGGATTATTTGTAAATATCGCATGTGTCTTATGTACACAAGGAAGGAATGAAATTTTATTGCATTTATATATGGTGTCTCATACCTAGTAGCAAAAACTTCGTCGAAGTCTTCTTCATTGAATTTTGAATAAAAAATATTCTTTACACTTAGGGTCAACAGTTTGGGAGATCAGCGACATCAAAGTTCGCATTTTTTTTTCAATATTTCAGATATATTTTCTCTAAAACATTGGAGTATCACTACAGTAACTTGTATGAAAAATTAAAAATTAATTTATATAAATACAAAATCAAATAAAATTACAAAATCCTCAAGAAAAATGTTTTTCAAATTTCAAATTTCGGTTTTAATAATTTTATGACTTTATCAAAGCAAAGTCCAATGTTTTTCTGAACATAATTCAAGAATATTTTATATTTAAAATTGCAATAAGAGGACTCCATCAAAGCTCGTGTCACTAGTTATGAGACCCCTGACATTCTCAATATAAATCAAAGGGTTTTCAATACTATATTTTAAATATGTATTATCGATATGTGGTGCAAATATTGCAACGACAAACAGCACTGAGTTATGGAATCGAATCGTCTGTTGTGAAACATATCTGATCAGGCTATTTCCAGCGGAACCATGTTCCATGACCTGCCCAGCCGGGCGGGGTGCATTTTTTCATCCCGTCCCCTCCCGAACGCCATATTATAATATTTGTCACCCGACCCCGCGGGCCGACACCAACATTTACCCGATGCATCAAGCCGTGTATGAAAATAATGAACTTCCACATATTGACAGCGCTTCGGTGAGTTATATCCCCGCCACCTATATTATTATGATGGCATTACACAGCGGAGCATTAACGCCGCGGTATGCTTCCAATATTCCTAGGCATACGCTGGTGTAGTACGTAACTACACACGCCGGTATATTGTTGTGTACAGCGGAAGGGTGAAATCAGTATGAAACTGCACAAACCCGAAACGCTGAATCATTCCTCAAGGGGAACTAAAAGATTACTCGACACTTTGAGGAAATTGTATTGGATAAATAATCCTAACATGTAAGTTATATTCGAAGCTTTGCGGATTTTATTAATTAATGTAATTTTTATAGTTGAAATTTTATTAATGAATGTAAAAAAAATTCATCATTGACTTTTTAGATGATCGGCGAAACAAAAAAAAATTGCCCTGACGTGGGAACAAACATTTGGAAATTACAATATTTTGAGTTTGTCCAAAATTTTTTTCTTCAGAAAACGTTACTGGATTTTTTCCCAGGGACATCATTAATCAAGATATATTATAGATGTCTCATTACGCGTATAATGGATATTGCTTCAAAAAATTCCAATCAAAAATAGATAGCTCATTAGTGACATCTGTGGGATGCCGGTCGCACTAATGATAATTACAACATACATATGAAACGGGTTGTAAAACTTAAATATACCTAAGTATATACAACTTCCAAACATTTGATAGATGTGGTATTCTATCATGCGTGAAAATGGTGAACGTTGCACTGTGTAAAGTGATCACTAAATAGGTCGTAAGCCCTATGAACACCCAAAGACTTCCATACCTACTTTCCCATAAAAAATAAATTTCGTTTCTTTGAGACATTTATAATATACTGTATATATTTGGAAATTAGTTGACTTCATACAAAATATTTATTTGTATTATAAAATAAATACATTTTATCTGCGATATTTGTCATCGTTGTTCAAATATATTTAACACATTATTTTATTTTATTAATTCACTAAATTACCATTATGCCATTTCTCCACAGGGGTGGGCAGGGAATTCTACACTTTTCTGTCCTGGCACTCTTGCCTCATCCACTTTCATATGTCTTCTCACGCCTTTCACAAGACCATCCACCGGTACTTGTTTTATTTGATAATGTCAGATCATGTACCTACGTCCCCGTTTCCTGGTGCCTTTAACACCGCCTTATATACCTACTTTCTTTACAATCCTCTGTTCGCCCAAACGTTCCGCATGACCAAACCATCTCAGCGACCCTTTCCTTGTTCTATCGAGTAGGTAGGTATGTTACAAACTACTATATTCGCTCCAAACTTATTCGTTCTTCACTCTATCGCAAGTAAATAGATTTTGTACCCGCATAATTATTACTTATAAGTTAGTATTCTAAAACTACTAATAATGTTTAATTCTAAATAGGTACTAATGCTACCTGGGGAAGGTCCGATGATTTGCAGGAAACCCGTTTGCACGTCACGGGTCTAAATCGTGCGATCCGAGATGATGAATATGTATTTCATAATTGTCAAATCAAGCAAAAAACCTATTACCTACGCAAATACATATTCCCGAATTTCTTACTTTTCATGTAATATCTCTTTCTGTGGAATATAATAGTTTTCCCCGGACGACATAATAATTTAAAGACAGCAAAAAAAGCTCTTCCATTGTCGGCAATATTGCGAAGGTACAAAATTCTAGGAATGACAATGTAAATATTTTTCAGAAAAATAAACGTTTTTCCACGCCATACACGGCACAAGGTAATAAAAAAGTCACCCGATTTCCACGTTTTTCACAATTATTTTTATTATTATTAACAGACACGTGTCAAAGCTCTGTTGGTCCACCCACCGGCGTGACTGTACCAGGTAGGTTGTATTTTTCGCGCTAATGGAATTCAAATTGAACGATTCGTCACTCTTGCGGATAATTAATTACTACGAAACCATCCCTTTTGTGTTTTGTACAAAATTCACCCATCCACGAATCCCTTATCTGGAATCATCGCGATTGCAGTCGCTTTCAACGTTCAATCAAATGCCGGCCGATTGTGACAGAATATCCGCCATTTTGTCGACGCCGCCCGAGCCGCGCGTCATGGCGGCCGGCGCGACAGGCCGCCCGCTGCACACCGCCGCGCCGGGACGCAGATTGCCATGCGGCCGCGGCACGTCGCGGGGCGGCCATCATGACGATAACAATAACACGTAATGACGGGCGATTGTCATTTTCCCGATGGCCTCGGGCGGAAATAATCGGACGCAAACACTTTTGCGGGAAATTTGGACAGGTCGCCACCGCCATTTATAAATTCGAACATATGTGTGAGGTTTTTGATTTATTAAAACGAACACAAATTATTAGTATCTAGATATAGGCACCTAATAAAAAATTCGTGCGTGCACTCGTGTATGCGCGGCAGATAGAAGTTATGCTTAAAAACTAAAATAAAGACAATATGTATATACTTATTAGGTATATACTTATTGTTAAAATCTACAATGATCATTATCGATTATTTTATCGAGTTTCATGAAAAGAATTAAAACTCATACTTACATAAATCTCGAATATTTAAAATAATTAGAGCAAACAAAAACATTCTTAAATAAAGGTTTCGCGATAATTAGATAAGCCCTGCTCTTATACTTTGTGTATTTTTGACGAGCTAGAGAGAATCGGTGGTGACTTTGTTATGTAGTTGCTGCGTTGCAGTCCGCGCGTCCAAGGATCGAGTTTTTCTCCAGCCACGTTATTTTGTTTTTTTAGCCGTGAAGTCGGTCGAAATTATTATATGTATTCAGATATTACTGTACACTAATTTCAAGAGCATTTCATGAAATTATTTTCATTTCATTTTCGCTACATGCTGTTTTCAGCAACACGCATTCCCGCTACAATGCGCACGCTGCGCATGCTCAACTTCCGTTACAATAGAAGTGTTGCCCTAATTGCGCCAAAAGAAGGTAACTTCTATATAAATAATAGTATTTGGATAATTTATATAGCGCTATTTTTTGAGTACCCGCTAGGTAAAGGCACGTGGAAAACCATGTATTTTCTCTCAAATTGCACCCGCACCCACACTTGCATCAGAAAATGTTGAAAATCGGAAGAATGTAATAATGAATTACCTATTATATTGTGGAAACAAATCTAAAATCTTTCCTTTGCCAATTTTATTCGTCTAATGAACACCCTGACAATTTAATGTATTGAAGGAAGCTATTTCCTGCTCCCCACACAAAGTTTTCATAAAAGCTTTCAGAAAATAATCCAATTGTTTTCGATTTCTTTTGATACTTCTTTCACTTGTAATATTAGTTTTCGATAACTTTCGGCGAAGGTGTTCTCATCACTATCTGCAAAACTTATTCCAAATTGCTTATTCATGGCCCTAGTATATAGGCTGTAGGTATAAGATATAGAACTGGTGATATACTTGCATGACGATATGACATCTAGGTACCGAAAAAAAATGTCACCACTACAAACCCAGAACTATGTTATAGTTACCCTATAGATTGTCGACATATTTCAACACAAACTTTACTAATAAATTGTGTTTCATTCAACAAATCTATATCATAGATTTTTTGTAGGTGTATCTACTCGTATATAGGTGAGAATGCCTTCATCGTCAGATGGATTTCAATAATATTTTTATAGAAAAATTTATAATCATCTGAAAATGAGCTGCCATTATTTTATTCGCATAGTCATAATAAACTTTAGGGCTGGTTGCATCAACTTGATTTAAGTAAAGTACCTATAGATTTTTGCATTTTTCACAAATCGAGCTACCTGCCCGTTTTAATAAAAATCTTTATTATTACCATAAACCAAGTTGGTACAACCGGCTCTTATAAATACAAATTTAAACTGTCGATACTGATTGAAGATTTTGAATCGAAGCACGCCACTCACATACCCGCATACAACGCCATCGTTATCATGCCATTTTTTCAAAAATATATTTATTATGCAGTACACGGAGTATTGTAGCATTCATTTTCTGATAAACTTATGAGAAAATGGAGAGATAATGTCAGAATGAATATTTGTTCAGTGAAAATAATTATATGAAAGTGAGATTAATATAAACATTTGATGACAATATTAGTGTACAAAGTCTATCTAATATACACCTTTGTATATATCTGTGACAATATTTTCAAGGAACCTTAGATAGATTACCCGCGTTACCAAAAAACAGTAATATTTTTTTATAATAAATTTTCAAAATTTATATATTTGTAAAATATTTAGAAGAATTTCACAACCTTTTTATAAGCCAACATAAAAAAACGATTGAAAATACACGCAAACTGTCATTAGCCATTAGAGATTATGGCCAAAGGACTCTTTCGGGTCATTAACCCCGTGTGAATCAAATATTCTCTACGAGACATTCGTCTATTTTATTACCAGTACTTTAGGGAATGGGAATAAATAGATAAATGTAGAAAGCTCGTTGATTTATATTATATCTGATTACGGTAAATGGGATCGCGTCTATAAATCTTGTAAATGGGCTCCGAGTCAATATTTTGTGAAACTACCTATTGATGTCCCGAAAATGCAACGATGTGTTGAACAATGAAAAATATTTAAACGCATTTGGTTCTATTTATGTAATGTGTAAATAGTGATCGTCCTCAAAAATTTTCATTTAAGGGTCATAGATGGATATCTCACCAACACAATATATTAATATCGATCAAGATTGATACTGAGTGTTTATTTTTATCCAAATAAATTAGTATATGTAGTTGATATAAATTAACTTTGTTAAAACCACTTATTTATTGAAAAAATTAAACATGTGTCGAAGC
>JADDOH010011944.1:0-12693 GCA_016648135.1 Agrypnia vestita
AACGTCAATTTCATATGTAAGGACCTAATATAAATTAAACTACTTGAATGGTATACCAGAATGACAAAGACCGGTACACTTTAGGTTTCCAGATTTCCATTGTATCATCATTATCCCTGGGTCTACAATCCGGTATGGATCTCGGCCTCCCCAAGAAGCCACATCCACCCGTCTCTGCAAGGGCTGCTTCCCGCCAATTGTAATTATTGAAAATTTTGAGGGGACGCGCATCATTCGTACGCTCTGGCTTAGCCACGTGAGCTTCCCTAATCTTAGAAATGCTGTGATAAAAAATTGTAATAAATATCGTAATAAATAATTAACTAATATCGCAATAAATATCGTCCAAGTCACAAAACTTCTACATTCCTTTCGTGCGTCCATTCGAGTGGAAATAAAATGTAATACGCTATTTAGAATAAATAATTAAGAATGAAAAAGCGTTGTAAGTTATACATTATACTCTCGATAAATTTCACATTGGGTACTAGAGAACAAACATAACGAAGGTACTAAGGCAATAAAATTAATTAAATAAATGATTTATGTCGCGAATAATCCACTGCAACGAATCTCGCCTCAGGTACTTGAAAAGAAACACGGCAAATAAACGAACAATTATTCATCCAGGACCGGTGTGTACACAGTAGGTTACAGATATGCGAGAGGCTAACAGACGTAGTGGCAACAAAACTCGACAATGTGTGCCTAATTTCTTTCAACACCAATAAAACGTGTTCACAAAATCAACAATTTCATTATGCTAGATTTAAAATGTTAAACAATAATAAGATGATTCAGCGATTGAATAGGGTACATTTTTATTTTCTAAAATGTTTAATGATATCCAAGTGCCGGATGAATCTACTGGGTTTATAGTAATAACTCGTTTAAAGCATAATTTTTTACGAAAACGACTTGTTTCATTGGTGGAAAACGCAAAAATCTATGATTTAAACGAATGACTAATGTAAACCAAGTCGATGCAGCCGGCTACAAATCACACAGTAAAAGTGAAGATACTTCTAAATCCATCAGAATTAAAATCAGTTATAAATGTAATAAGCCGAAATTGAAGAAAGTAGAAGGGTAAACAAAAGGGAGAACCACCTACACCTATTAATATTAATATTTAAATTGTTTCAAAACAAAATAATTAATTCACGTAATATATACCCTTATAGATTATTTCGCAGTTTTTACTTCAGTGAAGAAAAAGGGATAGGTACATAAATGGATTTTAAAAGACTGGTTAAAGTTTTTGAAATTCAGTCTTCGAAAGACATATTTAAATAGGTGGGTAATAAATTCTCTGTTAACTGCCCTGGATGTTACCTTTAGCGGACAAGAGTGGTACACTCAATCTATCATTTAAGTTTGACTTCACCGACGACCGAGAATATATAATTATTCATAAAACATATATTACCTTAAAAAAATTATGAATTTGCTAAAAAAAATGCATAAAACATAAATTACCTCAAAAATGATAGCGGTGAATTTTCTAAAAAAATAGAACAGCCATTATTTACACAACAAGTTAGATAAATCACACGAAATAATTATATTTAAATCTAGCAAAAAAATCTATCGCCAAAAACACATCCACACTGCAACCCTGAACATCGCAACTGTAGTATTTTGTCCCTAGCGTTGTGAAGGAGTATCACAGAAACCTTTTATCTACATAAAAGTTTTCGCTCGCCTGGTTCAAACAAGATTATTTCAAGTACGGGCCGTATCAACTCAGAGTAAACAAGAATTATGAAGGACGTCTTCTCTACGATTGTAAATAGCAATCTCACACTTTTTTGACAAAATCAATGGATGAATTTTCTGAAATCACTACGAAATGTTTCCACAATGGGTTACTTTTCTTATTTTCTAATAGGGTTTTGGAAGAATTCCTAATAAAAGAAACTAGAAAGAGTAAATTATTAATTTATATTATTTATAGTATAAATTAGTAAATTATTAATTTATTCGGATATGATAATTTATTAGTAAATTTGTGCAATTAAACCCATCTGTTTTCAAATTTTGGTTGCAAATTGACACTACTTTTATTAGTAACGCTTAGTGAAAAGTATCCACCCGACAAAACGATGAATATGAATTATGAATTGTCATTCAAATAAAAAACCGTAAACCACAATCATTATCTCGATTCATGCAGGTACTTCGATCCAATGCCTCAATTTGCCTCGTAACACATTTTTAGTACTGATAACAAAGGTTATGATTTGATAATATTTTTGTGGTGTCCTAAATCAAAATATCGTTTTTATGCGAGTTAAATTCACCATGATTATGAATGATTTTAGATTAATAAAGGCAAAAGTGAGTAATTTTTTTTTAAATACACGAATGAATGTCTGAATCGAAAATAAGGAATGAAAGCTGTATGTTTACACGAAAAAATATTAACTTTTTATTTTTGCGATAAATTCTATACAGGAAGTTAAAAAACATTGATGGTGGGCGGTGGCTGAAATCATCTTTCGAGACTGATAAATTGAAACTTATCAATAGATAGAGGAAGAGATAGATTTATAAATTATAAATTTGTTATCGCTGTTTACTTAGTTACATAGTAATTGTCGACAAGTAACTTTTTTTTATTGAGATTTTAAGAAAGTTATCACCCTCAAGTTGTGATGAATGCATAAAGAACACACATCGGATTGCACGAGTGAATTCTCCGACCGGATTTTTTCCATACATCTATATATTGTGTTTTCAGTTTGTGTACGGAATAACAACAAAAAAGATCAAGGAAGCTGATTCAGGAACAAAAACGATTCAAGGCAACAATGAACCCTTGTAAAAAAAACTCCGTGAAAAAACCTATAACAAAATAGAGACCATTGTATCTGATTTCGGAGCCGAAATAATCGATCAAGCCCTTGCGCTGGTTATAGCGCGCGATACACCGCACGACTGGTCGGTCATGGATGTTATTTATAAGTTAATTTTTTTACGATTTGTTTTGATCTGAAAAACTCGTTATATTAATAATGTACGTTTTATTATGTTCTGATATTGTAATAATATTAGTGTAAGTTTCATGATTGTTTGATGTATGGAGTCTACTGTAGCGAGCACAAAACGGTGAAATGGATAAATGCAGATATAAATGAGTTCTAAGAACTAATTGCTTATATCCATTATTGTTTCTACCTGAGTAAACTCACTGACATATTGAGACCAGTTTAAAACGATAGCGTGTTTTTCTTTTGTTTTTTTTTTTAACATGATAGCATTTTTATTAAAAAGAAAAAAGATACGAACACGAAATACGCTTCATCTTCTTCTTCCTATTCTTTTAATAGATCTGTTGATCAGAAAACTACGCCTCCTGGGTTGACGAGATCCAGCTATCCCTTCATCTTTTCGGTTGTCTTCCCGGCAGGCGTTGGAAATACGAAATGTGCATCAATATCAATATTCAAACTAAGCTAAGCGCCTGTGCTAGGACTAGCTTGCTGGTGTCTCGGAATGGGGCTCGACCATCAGATCACTAGGCGAGGAGCCTTCACAAGTGAAGTAAAGAAAGCCCTTCACTGATACATCATGATGGAAGAGCAAGGGGTCCACCAGTGACCCGGTACTCTGTTTGCCATTAGATAAGGTAAGGTAAGGTAAGGCGAGGAGCGTCATGGCCACAACACCGGCAAACTACTCTTGTATTTTTATTATTTGTGAAGATGTCAAAATTTAAACCACTGAGCTTAGTAGAAAAGAATTCAACATTAACTTTAGCTCACCAAAAGTGAGTTTGAGAGCTGTAGCACGACAGATTCAATGCAGTAAGACTTCAGTGTGTAATTTAATGAAAAAATTTAAAGATTTTGCATGTTTGTAGCGAAAAAATTACCAGAAACAAAAAAACATCTTCGTGCAGACTGAAGATCGGCTTTGAAGCAATCAAAATTGCTGTAGATGTAAGGAGAGGATTTATCCATCTTGCTGGTTCCCGAGTGAATGTCCATACTATACGCCGAAGACTCCGGGACAGCGTTCTTCAGCAAGTAGGGCAGCAAAAAAAAACTTTTGACTAAAAAAATGCGAGCCCGTCGTTTAGAATGTACCAAAAAATACAAATGAAATCGAATGGCGACGTATTATTTTCTCTGCTGAGAGAAAATTCAATATTTTGACTCAGATGGAATCCGGTACCTGAGGCGGAGGTCTGGAGAATGTTTAATCGAGAAGATAAATTAGAAGATTTTCACTCCCATCGCTAGAGTCCATTTTCCAAGATGGCTCTGCGCCGTGCCATCGAGGAAAAACTGTAAGTATTATTTTTTCTAACAATATATTTCGTTATAAACATTAATAAAATAAAATAAAAAAAAGTAACTTATTAAATTATTTTAAGATTATAATATCAAACAATTCATGAAAAATAATGGGATTTTTTGCATTGGTTTGGCCCGGAACAGCCAAACCTGCATTCTATAGAGAACCTGCGGTATAAGATAGTCATTAATATTGTTGTATTGAATATTGAAGCCTTCGTCAAAAAAAATCGTCAAGAAAATTATTGAAAAAGTGTGGTGTGAGAAGATTTCAGACGATTATTTCCAAAATTTCGTTCCAGGACTTATTGCGGCCGAGATAAAAAATAAAGGAAGAAGAACAAAACAATAATTATTTTTGTTTTTCTTGGTTAATAGTGAAAATATAATAAAAGTGTAGCATGTACATTTTTAAAGTTGGTGAAAACAATACTTTTGCATTTATAATTTTAGGAATACTAAAAACACTCTCTAAAAGTAATTTTAATTCAGTTTTTTATTTTTTTATTTGATTACATACAGCATTAATAAAAAAAAATTCTGTCTATTTTAAGTATATTGATACATAAATTTATTAAAAGGTTTATTTATTATTTGCCCTGTTTAAACATTGATACTTTATAATATGAAGTGAAAAAGTATGTATAAACTATAACAAAATCTGAGATATTACAAGAAAACTAGTATTTTAATGGTGTACATGTACGAGTAGGTATACACCGTAACTTTAATATTCATAACGTCCAAATTGACAAGCGTGCAATGTTGTATAACACAGGTCAAGACATGACTGTTCCGATAACGCAAACCAATGAGAATAGACCTGACTGTCTCTTCTATAAATGTATCCGGCGTATTGCCACTTGGTCGCAGTTTATCGGACCACATCCGTTACCTCGCTTCTACGGCGAATTTGTACGTAATCCCTTTAGCGATACTCCAAGCAAAGAAAGTCCTTTCCATTACGCTTGGGACAAAATTTAATTCGATTGTAAAAAAAACTTTTCTCGAAACAAATGTATCAATCGAGATGTAATAATTTCTCTTAGTTGATTAGTTTGTATGTATCTCACAAGAACATAGGTTAACAATTTAATGTAGGCGAATAATGTAGATGAACTATAAAATGTACATGTTTAGGTACTACAATAATAAATACTTCGCCCGCGCTTATTGCGTATTAAGCGTCTGGATCAGGGGAGTGGTCAGTCAAGTAATCCGTTTTACGACTACGCACATATAAGTATATATTATAAAAGAAACAGCGACGAAGCTGCATACAACATGGATAAAGTGTCACCTTTTATTGGCAACCACAACCTGCGTATACTTCTTACTGCGTCTTACTGTCGGCCGTACTCCGAAAATAGCAATATTGGCATCTTAAGATCATTACCCCAACACTTAAAAGTCGAGAATAAAAAATAATAAAAAAACGAGACTTAAGTATAAGTCGGGCATCGGTGTTCGTCGTACTTAATTAAGAAGATTTGAATATTTTCACGTATCTCTCTCAAAGTAAATACCTTTATGTATATATCTGCAGTACGTTTAGAAAATGGATTCATTTCTCCAGTGCCTTTTTATCCGGGCGGTCTGGCCGCAAATGTATTCTCACAATTCTCTTAAACATGAGAATTGTGAGGATACATTTGAAAACTATAACTTATAGAAAAAAGATTATTTCATATACTCTTATTAGCTTCTTCGCCCACAGCGTCCTGATTCAATATTATGAAAAAATTGTCATTGTCGCGTTCAACCATAGAAAAGAGAAATATAGAGAAGGATAACCGTCATTTACTTATTTCTCCCTCTGACCACACCACCGACTTATACCTAAGTCTCGTTAATTTTATTTTTATTCTCGTCTATTAAGTGTTGGGATAAAGATCTTATGATACCAATATTGTTATTTTCGGAATACTAATTTGAAAATAAATGTAACTTGTCGAATATTACGTCACGGATACCGACATGCAGATAATATTTCTCTACACAGGGTCATTTAGAATTGAGTGACGCCATTCCATTTGAATAAGCAAGTGAGATGATGATCATAAGAAAATATAATTGAAGTTTTCAATATCCGACCTGCTTTAATAATAATTTTTCGTGACCATGGCAAGAAAAAATTCTCTCCAAATAAAACAAATTTGAAAATAAAATGAAGTGTTTCCAGCTGGGGAGGGGAGGGGAAACTTAGGTGGCCGAGTGTGGGGAGGTAGACAGGTAGGTAGGTACATACAAGTGACGGGTGTACGTGCCCGGTAGAACACTCATCCACGGTGACATGAAATATAGGCTAAGGTTTTCATAAAAAAAAATATGTCAATGTTTGCATAAACGTGAACAAAAGAATATACGTCACGTCAAAATTGCAATGTAAACAGGATTGTCGGCGCCCGCTGACGCGATTTTTGATGTTGTGTCCGTAGCAGATGCAAGCATTTTCAATAAATTCGCATCGGTGCGAAAATACGTGCAATGGAAAAGTAAGTTTATTTTAGGTTTTTTTGGTATACATTAATTCATATACGCGTATACTCGTAAACAGGGTGTAACAGAGCTAGTCCACAATCCTCTAGAGATAGATTTCTACCTAAATTATTAATCGAAAATGTTCAAGCAACAACGTCTTTATGCGAATAGTTATGGAGAAGTTATAACTTTTTTCATTTAACCGAATATCAAAATTCATTCGCCTTGATAAAAATCAACGAAAATTACTAAAGCCTCACAAATCTGATTCAAATTTCTTCAAGATTTTAATCATTTCATTTACTTGTATCAAAGCGTTTGAATTTTTAATATTTAATACAAGTTATTTCAATGACAGTCTAATTTTACAGAAGGCAGTCAGATATATTGAAAAAAGAAGTACAAACTTTCAAGTCGCCTATCTACATAACTATTGATATTAGGATAGTTACTATTAGTGTTTTTATACAAAGTGTTTTCTTTTTAATAACAATAATGTTACCACAAAGTTATTTAGCTATTATTGAAGAAGTTTATTTATTTATTTAAATATCACAATAACACTCATAAATTTAGCTTATAACGCCCCACTAAAACAATAACAATAAAAATGAGTACATACCCATATAGGTATTTGCGTATATATTTTTTTAAATAGGTATAATACATAGTCGGTCATAGCATAACTTAAGTTTATATTCACTACACGCCACTGCTAACAGAATACTGGATGCAAAATACATAGAAGACAATATGTACATTATTATTTAAAACTCAGCCCACTATCCCAATTACAAGTGTCTTCAGCCTGCTCTAGCAACATCTAGCAACATACTTGGTATATCATTGTAGTGTGATCATGTAAAAATATGTAAACAAATAATGGATTTCTTGTGTTCTATGGGCTTAGGTTATTGTCAAGAAAATGAATGTTGAGGAGGAATTTTTTGAATGATGACGGGGCATCTGCAAGAATATCAGCGTTAAATAAATAAAATATTGCATGTACGAGACATTCTTGTGATGGGAGAAAATGGCCAACATTATTAGAATGCTGACTTATTCTAAAGTACTTCTGGGTTTCTCATTATAAATACTGTAATGGTTAAATAAAGTTTCGTGAATAAGCCTATGAATAATTAGTTAGGAAGTGTCGACAGCCGATAGCAACATAAAAGCAATCTATTTAAAACTGCTTAAAACATATTACTGGCGTTTACAGCGCAAGTCTACGAATGGTAAATTCAAACAATTCAACCGATTGGTTATCTTTCTTCTTATTGCTATCGCGTCTCTTCTTATTGCTATCGCGTCTTATCGTCAGAGACCACTAAGAGGTCTAGGGGTAGATCGTCGTTCTGGGAAATCAGAAAGTAAATTCTATTTCACATAGTACAAGCGTATAGCTTACATCGAAAACTAGCATCTATGACTGTATACGTTTGATTCCAGACTAGAACATTTGATGAGCATGTCATTTGTTGTTTATTGTATTTTATACGAAAAAGCAAAATAACCAGCAGACACATACCGAATATGTCCGCCAAATCTACAAAATTTTTACTCGTGTGTATACAGACTGCCATAGAGCTTGTCCACAATACCTTACATATAGATTCCTGGATACGTTAGTCCAAAATGTCCAAACAACTATGCACCAATATCAATAGTTATTTAAAAATGCGACTTCAAATTTTTCATTTTTTAAGTCAGTAGTAATGAAGTTTATGACTTGTCTTCTGTAAAACGTTGGACTAACGTGAAAATAACTTTTTTCGAACTTTAAAGATTCATTCATTCATACAAGTCAAATAAAATGATAAATCTCTGTAAATAATATTTTTCAAATTTGTGCAAGATTTTAATCATTTAATTTGATTTGTATTGAAGCGAATGAATTTTTAAAATTCGATATTGATTACTTTAAAGAGAACTATAATGATTTTATTCTAGCATTTAATAGAAGATAAGTTTAAAATATTGAAGAAAAAAAAAGGAAATTTTAAGTCGCTCATCCCTATAACTATTGATAAATAATGTTACCTGAATATTTTCGACTCATAATTTAAAAGAGCCTAGCTGTAAAGTATTGTTGGCTAGCTCTGTTACACCTTGAGTACATGTATAAACACTTTAAGGGTATTATTGTGATTAGTAAATTAAATAAACAAAAACAAAATTAATTTGTATTAGGATTACGATTTATTTAATTGAATCATTATTGCAAAATTGAAATGTTATTTTTTTGCACGCGTAAAATCTTTGTAAATTAGGAAAATAAAGAAATGATTGTGGTATATTTTTTGTGCGCGTAGTCAGGCTTCAGTACCTGACGAGAATTCTAGGAACGGGGACCGACCCAAGGTCGGTGGAACTCACACCGGTCTTCGGATTAGGAATCGATGGAATGCTTCGTGAGTATTTGTACATTTATTAATATTGCAAAAGAATCGCATCACAAAGCGACCGGGCGTGATCCTCTTCTAAGCGATACTACTAATATTATTCTCTTCCAACTACACGGGTCCTTACGGAATATTATTAGGTTGATGCATAAAAATGCGCATCGAAAACCACGCACATATACGCCGCATTAGGAACGCTGCATCGCTTGGAGAAAGTGCGGAAAGCTGCCGAGTCATTTCACGATATCAATTATCATTTCAGCGAAGGAACAATTTATTAGCCAAAGGTCATGCCGAGAGTGCTTTAAAGATAAGCCAGGAAAGAGTCAATTTTGATGACCAGGCCGTCTGGTGGCTTCGGAAGAGGACGAAAGCTACATCACCAGGACTCTGGACACTCTTCGCCCGCGGATTAGACCGTCTTCCAAGCAAATGGGAAGAACTAATTGACGTTGATGGTGACTACGCCCCTGAATGGTAATTGTACATAATATGTACAGAGTTTGTTTTCATTTTTGGTTATGTTACAATATAACTTGCGTTACAGTTGCCGGCAAACTTCTTGAAATTCTTTGACGTGGTGGGGGAATGCGCAGAAGACGAAATTTGGGTCTCTTTGGTGGAAAGGTAGATGCGCAAACTTCCCCCCACTACGCCGTAGAATTTCAAGATGTTTACCGGCTACTGTAGAATTTTTTTTCCAATGGCGGATGATTATACATCACCTTGATGTATCGTCGGATCAATTCTAATATTTTGAAAAAACACTTTTGAAATACAGGGATTCAAAATTTCTACAAACCTCAAAAATTGCCGGTAAACATAACTTATTGTATTTGATATGCTCTAATTTTTGTAATGAATGATTTAATCTAAAAAAATGTTATTAAATAAAATAAAAATGGTTATGTTTTACTTATTGATATTTGACATTTATAAATTTCCAGAATTTTTTCGAAGTTGGAAAAAATATCTCTAATCTATTATTTTAAATAAATTTAGTATTACTAAAGAAAGATAAATGCAACAATGCTAAAGTTGGAAAAAATATCTCTAATCTTTTATTTTAAATAAATTATAGATATTATAAAGAAAGATAAATGCAACAATGCTAATTTATTTATGCAATACTGCAATTATAGATACCACGAGGTGGTTATAATAGGATAATTTAATTTACTGCACAATATTTTCGACCTAAATACCAGAACCACTCACACACAAAGAATCTGGTAAAGTGTAGGTACGTCAATAGAAACATTTAAAACATCTGAAAGTATAAACAGTGTTACAAATCGTGGATAGCTACATTTAGATCCTTCAAAACCATTTTCGGACTCCGAAAATTCGTGTCAAATATGAATTTTCAAATGGCAAAGGTTGGTTTAGAGGCTGTGTTTAATAATTTAGATAACTACACGACACAGATATAAATATAATTTTTCAAATAATAATTCATTTGAAGTTACATAGGAATTTTTACTTATGTAACAATAAACAATATTAAAAAACTTAATAACAGGTCTCCAGAAACCAATTGTATGCTGGTATAAGGAAACATTATTAAATGAAGTACACTTATTAACTATGGAGACATCAATTTGTTGAACAGTTTATTTCCTCCCCAACACAAGTATTTTTAGTTGTTTATGGAATAGTTTCATATTGTTTAGTTCCTTTATGTCTAATGTCTTATTTGGTTTGTTCTAAAGCTTGTCGACAGTATTTAGGACCTATATTGCCTAAAGATGGTAAAATTGATTTTACCATCTCTAGGCAATATAGGTCCTAAATATAAGAAAGGAAGTCGACTACGGGATTACAATAATTGTTGTTACCGATTATGACATATCTAAACATGACTAAAAGACGTGTCATGTTCAAGGTTTTGGTGTAGACATGGAAATAAAAAAACAATTAGCAAAGGAAACAGCGAGATATTAAATTTAATTATGATTAAAAAAAATTAAAAACGCCCCACTTTATCTCCGCATTGCTACAAGTATTAATTCCCTGTGGAGTTATTTTTGTATTCTGATATTTTTAATACCCAAAAGCTAAGGGGGCGCACCTAGTATGATCCATTTAAAATTTAATAATTATTTTGTGTTTGAAAAATACAAAAAAAATGTGGAGGGCTTAACACTCAAATATAAAGAGAAATTATAAAAAACATAAGCACCTAAATAATGTTAAAAAATTTATCCCCTAATACGGATCAAGTATTTATATTTGTGTATGATGCAGGGTTCGAAAAAATCCGATTTTTATACAAAAATAAAAATATCGGATTTTGTATATATATCATATATATATATAAAAAATTGGATATACCTATAAGCAATTTTTTATTTCTTTTTGCACACGTCGATTGATATAAACTCCAAATAATTTGTTTTTTTTTTTTTTTGTACATGAATAAATATTATTTATTAAATAAATGAATTGCATACTGAAAAAAGCTAGTATATGCAATTATTGTATATAAGTTATAAAAGTTGCTCTTTCTAATGTAGAGTTGTGGGTGTTTGTTTCTTTGTGTGAAAAAAAACGGATTATATGAAACAAATTAAAGAAACAACTAGCGCCAATCTAGTAACGATCCCAAATATTAGGTCCTTACATATGAAATTGACGTTTTGCCGTACTGGCAAATTTTATCTCAAATATCTTCTCTTTGGTTAGGAATTACAAATCCAAATTTATACAGCTATTTACTCATGTATTTGTGTTTTGAAAATTATAATTCATTTGGTTTTTCCTCAATTGTTTTTTTCTTTGCGTCACTCAGTTTACAAAATGAAAAACTTGAAATATCGCGTTATTTACGAGTACGAGTTCCACCGTGGCACCAGTGCTGCAGAAACGGCTCGAAGGATTAATGATGTGTATGGCGACGGTGCCGCAAAAGAAAACACAGTGCGTTTTTGGTTCCAATGTTTTCGTTCTGGAAATTTCGACCTGCAGAACAAGCCCCGTGGACGGCCGGAGACCGAAGTTGATAATGAAGAATTGAAGGCTTTGTGGAAGCGGATCCATCGCAAACCACATCCGAGTTAGCTGTAGGCTGCGGTGTTAGTGATAAAACTGTTTTAATCCACTTGAAGCAAATTGGTAAGGTGAAAAAGCTTGAAAGGTGGGTACCTCACGAATTGAGTGAAGCAAATCAACAAACGCGCGTTGACTGCTGCGTTGCATTACTCAACCGGCACAATAATGAAGGGATTTTAAATCGAATCATTACCTGTGATGAAAAGTGGATCCTGTACGATAATCGGAAGCGCTCATCGCAATGGCTGAACCCTGCCGAACCAGCCAAACCATGCCCCAAGCGAAAATTGACTCCACAAAAGTTACTTGTGAGCGTTTGGTGGACCAGTGCTGGTGTCGTTCACTACAGCTTTCTTAAATCTGGCCAGACGATTACGGCAGATGTCTATTGTCAGCAACTGTAAACCATGATGGAAAAGCTAGCTGCTAAACACCGAGGCTGGTTAATCGCTCTA
>JADDOH010011945.1:0-42162 GCA_016648135.1 Agrypnia vestita
AAATCCGCAACCGAATTTAGAGCCTGTCCGGATGACGCGTTTTACGCATGACTCCACTTGTGCGTTTCAATTTATATTGTGTCCAGATATGCAAATTATTTTATTATTTCAGTAGATGTTGGCGCATATGGCAAAAACTCATGTTTTATATAAAAAAAACTTGTCGAAAAGCTTTAGATATTCCAGACACGAAGCCAATATTATAACTCCCTGATCTGTCAAAAGAGTGATTGTGTATATCTCTACCACAGACTCGCGCGTAGTACTGGTCGCAATAATGCCGCCGAGTATATCAACTCGCGCGGCGCTCGAGTATCTCAACTCGCGTGTCAGCATCTGGACGGGATGTATGTAGCACCAGTATCTCGAGAACGCACGAGTGCACTTTCGCGTAAAATGCGTCATCTGGACAGGCTTTTAGCAGTGACATTGTATATTCCGCGGAGATCAAACACACTTGCGGACAATCTGTCAAATGTGGCGCGATGCAATCAAAAACGCGAGACCCAACCTCACTGATTTTATGTTGACGTAAGTTTCGCAGGCGGGGAACCAAACAGACGCCGAAGCGAGCGTTCGTCATGATAGAAATAAACTTCATTAGAGTTCATAAATTGCTGCATCAAAGGAAAAAACATTGCTACTGTCTTCATTTATTTTTCTTTTCCATAGTTGTAATTTTTTCTAAAAATCAAAATCTTTTCAAGTGATTTCAAAATGTGTAAGCCTAACAACACTTTGGGAATGCTGTTTTACATAATACTTTATTAAATTATTTTCAAATTGCAATCCGAGAGATCTGAGCACTAATATCTTTCAATTGTTAGTATAGTATTTTTTTATTCCAGTGAGTGCTAATCAGCCCGGCAGAACAGTAGTTGTCGGTCCGTCTACCCCGGCAATCAGCCGAGCCCTGGCGACAGCCGCCGCAAGTGCCATCCAGTCTCCGGCACAGAAATATGTTATTGTGACGCAAAAGCCTTCTGGGGCGGGTCAACAACAGATGCAACAACAGTTGCAACAACAGCAAACTCAACAAATTGTTGTACAGCAGCCCCAGCAGATTATTCTCCAACAACCGCAGCAGCAGAACATGAACCAACACCAGCAGGTGATGGGACAACAACAAGTCATTGTGAGCGGACAACAAGCTACCATAGTCAGAACACAGCAACAACAGGTAATACAACGGGTGTCTTCTTCGCACTTTTAACTTTGGTGACGACCGATGGTGACTGATAACTCGGCTTTCACCCTACTTTTGATACTCATAACAATCATTATTCCGTCTTATAAACGTTTAGTGAATAGGGAATTTAAAAAAAAAAACATTCCCCGTTCTTTCACATGTAAATTATCAATCTCTGAGAATTAACTGGTCGGATGCCGGAGCGTACATCTGCGCGACAACTTTTGTACCCTCTATGTGCCTGAGTGCAGATCTGCGCTCCCTAAACATGTATGCGAATTTGGCCTATTTTACCTGCGTTTATGGTTTTTAAAGCTTATTGTTGGCCGTATCTCAAGTTTTTGAATGAATGAACGAGTTCTATTTGTCAAGTAACCTCATTTGCCGCGCAAACCGGACAAAAAATCTTCCAAATGTCGTCTTCGGAAAGTGTTAAAATTAAGTATTTTTATATTCTATGATATATTTAGAACGAAAATATTGAAATACAATATCTTTAATGTTTTTGCTTCCATGGTTTTTTTTTTGATAATTTATTTTTTTGATAAACATGTGCGTACATTTCTGACAGAAAATTTCATTACTTATTTTCATAATTAATGAATAAGTAATTATCGTGCAAGTAATTATTGAAATATAAGTAATTATTGAAGTCTGTATATTGCGAAACCAGAAACTGCAACTTCTTAGCGATTATTGTTGATTTTTACATGAATACAACCATCTCAAAAAAGTGCCTAAAAAACAGCAATCGCAATAAATAACAAACCATCAATTTGTGTAATGTGGATATTAAATTAACAAGAAATAATTATAAAAAATACATTTTAAAAGCTTAGTAGGCACTGGTTACTGTGATGACATTGGCTCTAAAAGATTTTAATTCTAATATCCACATTAGAATTATGCTATTATCCGATAACTTAAATTGTTTCTTAAGGCTGGACATTCACTGCAAATTCATATTTTGGAGTTTTTTTTTTACGAAAATGTGGGTTTTTATTATTATTTTATATCAGAATATATTCTAGACTGCATTTTTAGGGCAATAACTTAGATAGAACCTTTGTTCTTATATAAAAGTAATAAACTGTAATTTAAATTAATTTTAATTAATTTACAATAATTAAGAAAATATAAGCATTAATCGACAGGCCGCAGCCAAAAAAATCATTTTTCGTGTCCTAGGCGGCACAAAGTTTTAATGAATATTTATATGTATGCATAATGTTTCTTTATCTAGAATCCGTATTGAATAAATTACGAAATATTCAATATTAATAAAGCAAAAATGTTTTAAATTTGCAAGTAATTTTTTACATTTTTTGTTGATTTTAAAACGCTTTTTATTTATATAAAGAAATGATTTTAAACAGTATATTATATTTATTCCCGTATTTTGAGGCCTTACTCACTAAATAAAAGTGAGTTTTTTTTAATAAAAACACCTTAATTATTATTTAATAATAAAAATTTCAAAGTATGAAATCTGATAATAAATGACGCCACTGCCAACGGCATTCTGTTTTATAATTAATTTATGTACATAAATATATCCTAATTCTTATCCTGGTAACCTGAATCTAAAAAAGATAAACACATGTGTTCTTGATGTTTATACATTACATACATTCAAAATTGAACACAGTGTACATCTGATTCTAATGATCATTGATTTGATACCTATTGTAAATGTAAAAAAAACTACTCATGAAAGCTATAGATAAAAGAGGGATTAACATGGATTGGGTGTGACTAGATGATTGGTTGAAGCATAACATTCTTTTCATCTTCCAAAAAATATTCTCCATTCTCTATACTTTATATATCTAATAAATTACAAATTCTTTTTTTAAAATTTAAACTAAAAATTAAATAATCTGTTATGAAGTGAAATATTACAAATTCACTCAAGGCTGGTTTTAGGTAATACGGCAAAAATTTTCAATATGCATGGTTATGCATGTTGGTAACAACAATCCTCAACAGTCGTATAAATTGGGTACACAACTAAAATTGGTAAAGAAATGAAAAGATCTTGAAGAATGGAGTGAGCATATAACTACAATTACAAAGAAAGCTAATTCAATGTGATACCTCATCAAAAAGTCTTTCCATGAGATAAATACAGCCATGTTCATCCAATTGTACAATTCATACATTAGACCGGTATTGGAGTATGGATTCCAGATATGGAACCCATATTTCATTGAGGATATAGACCTCCTTGAGAATGTACAAAGAAGAGCTACCAAACTTGTGTTAAATGCCTCAAGAAGAAATCTTATGAAGAATGATTAAGGATACTAAAATTGCCAACATTGAAACAGAGATGTGAGCGAGGTATCTGATTGAGACATACAAGATTCTAACTGACAAGTATAACTGCCCAGAATTGACAAACATATATGTACCACCTTAACAACAAAAATCTCAGAGGTCACCAACTGAAACTGAATCGTGCAGCATTTTCGACAATTCCAAGGAAGAACTTCTTATCAAATCGTATGGTTGATAGCTGGAATAAGCTTCCAAGAAACTTCATTGAAGCAACCACAGTGGACACCTTAACTTGTTGAGGGCCTAAAAATTCCAAAGCAACATATAGGCAAGGGCCGTAAATTTTCTGAATTTTTTGTGATTTTTCTTTTTACGAAAAAACCATGAAAACATGCGTAAATTAAAAAAAAAACACACACATTCATATTATTTTATCGTAAGTGTCGAAATGCAATGATCTTTTTATCATTTAAGTAAAAAAAATAATCTTTTTTTGAATTTCCATAATGTTGCCAGCGCAACATTTTCTGAAAAATAATAATAATTTTTTATTTGTTTATTAGAGACAACACTACTATTAATAATAATAATCTTCTTCTGTGTGATATATTTTGTTGCACGGCACGGCACACGACGGGACATCGCACTCATAACACATAAATATGATACACTTTCACACACACACATATTTCAAATAAACGCAACAAAATTGCGTGTATTTTTGTTAATAAATCACTATTAGTATTCAATTGAATCATAAACCAACAAAAACTGACAAATATCGCAAAACAATATTTGTATATACGTGTACAAATAACCGACAAAAACTGACAAATATCGCAAAACTATATTTGTATATACGTGTAAACCAACAAAAACTGACAAATATCGCAAAACTATATTTGTATATACGTGTACAAATAAATCGAAAATCGAAAAAAATAAATCGTATTTCTCGCGCACATTGCGCGTGACCTTGACGATGGAATGTTTGAATTTCGATTGCACAACACGCGATCGGGGCGCCATCTATGACAATTCTATACGATTTTGACGGCAGAAAAACTTCTGTTTTGATTGTTGATTTAAAATATAATCCGTGATGTTTTTGAATTGAAAATGGAACGACAGGTCACAACAGGATTTCTCTATTGGGAAAAAATTACGTTTTTCAAATTCGATACGCGGCCGTCGATAAATAATTTATTTTGTGCCTGTCGGATATATCCGACGCGGCCCCTGGGGACAGTCGCGCTCCGTCGGATATATGCGACGCGGCCCCAGGCTCATTAAAAAAAGACTAGACAAATTTTTAGAAACAGATCAATGATTATTATTATTATTATTTTTTTTTTAAATAGAGATGCGAACACGATATACGTGTCAAATCAATATTTTTACTATTTCCAAACTAAGCTAAACGCTTGTGCTATGAAAATAGGACTAACTTGCTAGTCTGGAGTGAGGTTCGAATCCGCGACCTTTGGATCACGAGGCGAGTGTCCTAACCACAAGACCAACAAGCTACTCATATTTATATTTATTATATTTATATAGGTATGTATTCTTTTTTATCTTTTCCTTTTCTTCTGTTATAGTAATCTCCATTTTTTCCCCTTTTCTGTTTTTTTTTCTCTAGTACCTACTGTTCAATTGATATTTAAATGACAAATAAACAAATTATGAAAATAAGTAACAAAATTTACTGTCAGAAATGTACACAAATCTTTATCGAATAAAACGATGGATGCAATAATACTAAAGATATTTTATTTCAATATTTTCATTCTAAATGTATCGAAGAATATAAAAATACTTGATTTTAACACTTTTTTTTAACAGATAAATAACACAAATAATGCACCGTTCGAAGACAACATTTGGAATAATTTTTTGTCCAGTTTACGCAGCAAATGAGGTTACTTAACTAATAGAACTTGTTCATTCTTTCAAAAACTTGAGATACAACCAATAATAAGCTTTAAAAAGCCATAAACAGTGGTAAAATATGTCAAATTCGCATACATGTCTAGGGAGGGCATATTTCAGCTCCGGCACATACAGGGCACAAAAATTGTCACAGAAATCTACCCTCTGTTTTTATCTATATGATGTGTTCAAAATTATTAAATACTATTAACCGGCATACGACCGGTTAATAGTATTTAATAATTTTGAACACATCCCCTCAACCTAAATCGTAGGCAAATAATTATTGTCGTGGATCTAGTCTAACACTCATTCTTCTTAGGCAGCGGTTGTTAAAACCGTTAGTGGAGTGTCTTCTGGATCGGGGCATAAACTCGTGGTTGTCAGTATGGCCCCAAACTCTGTCCCCCATACCACTTCAGTTAGTCAGGTAAATGTTAACCAGAGTAGTTACATAGGGGCTTTCTTTTTATTTCAATCCATGTGATTAATTTTCTAAGTTAGATACGCTTCACTTCTTGTTCTGGGTTATTTATATGCTTTCTTCATTACGCAGAGATATTTTCTTTGTTAGGGAATTGCTTTAATTTGTATTTTATACATTTGTCTCGGTTAGTACTGTTCAACTGGTCTGTGATTTGCGAACAAAACAACTTAACAAATGGCATAAGTAATTTAAATATCGTTGAAATGGGAGAGTTGAACAGTGCTGGTCAGGGTTATGCTAACTGATTTTGTCTGACTACTTTTATTTTTGTAGTTTTTATTTTATATTTATACAGTAGAACCTCGTTAATTCGAAATTCAAGGGACCTAAAAAATACATTTCGAGTTATGCGGAACCCCGTTAATACCAAATTCAAGGTATAAAAAAGAAATTATGATGCAATTACAAAATTTGCCAAAAATCGTAAAACTCATGAATAGGGCCATTAATTTTGTGAAAAATGTCTATATTTTTTTTTGTCCATGTTTCGAGAAATCATTTAGAAAACGCAATATTTATTGTACTAATACTGACATATTTTTTGTTCTCACTTGTGCAAAAAATTGAAATATTTTTTCAATTTTTGAAAAAAAATTCAATTATGGAAACAGAAATGTATTGATTTATGGTGCAAGGGGCTAAAAATTATTTTGAATGACAAATTACTGAGGTTTTCGAGATATCAGGGTTAATTTATTATAAAATTAACATTTCAAGACTTTTGTGTTTCAAAAATTTTGAACTATTACCAATTCCGTGACTCGAATTAATAGGGTTTTACTGAATTGTGTTTATTTTAGTGGGATTTAACTTTTTAAATTTAATTTGTATATTGTGTTAGTAGTAACTGATATACGTCCTCATGTGTTGTATTTATTGTATGATGTATTTATTTCAACTCTTTTTTACGTCGATTCACTTAATTATTGTAAATGTGCCTACACTTATGTACTTGTCATGCTAAAATTTTTATTTAATATCTTTTTTATAAACAGGTGTCACATAGCTATTGCACAAACTTCAGAGAAGACTTCTTTTTTAAATTTTGAAAAGTAACTAATGATAGTTAAACATTGTTGTTTTAACCGGTTACACATGATACTGTTATTTGAGATTTGTATCCGACTCTAGTAGTTGGTATATTACCGATGGTCGCCTGTTAAATTACAAAAAATCTGTTACCAATCATCAATACAATCAGATAAAAATCTCAAATAACATAGTATGTAAATATCATCACTAATAGGAACTGCTCCAATATTTTGGAGAAAAATATTAACATTTATGAAGACAAGCGACATCAAAAATTGTATTTTTTTTTTTTTCATAATAAACATGGAAAATCTTTGCAGTTATATGTACAGAATTTTAAAAATTCGCTAGCTATATTACAAGTCAAATAAAATGGCTTAAACCGTGTGGCAAATATAAGATTGCAATGTTCACACAAATAGTTCAAATATTTGTATGTACTGTCTAAAAGAGAAAGAAAATACATAATATATTAACAGTGACATACCCTCTTTGCTGATGGTTTGTGTTGTTTCGTGCTAAACTAGGAAATTCGTTGTTCCTTTCGACACTTAGATATGAATTGTTCGTTGTTGTCTTAATTAAGACTCTATAACATCAAGTGCACAATTTGTTCAATTTTCAAGGCCAATGACACCAGTGGTATTATTGACCTACCTCAAGAAAATTCATATTGAAATAGATATAATAACACTACAGTGGCAGATGCAGGTTCGGACCTCACTCCAGACCAGTAAATTAGTCCTATTTTCATAGCACAAACGTTTAGCTTTGTTTGAAAATAGTAAGAATATTGATGTGACACGTATTCTGTGTTCACGTCTCTATTTAATAAAAAAATTTAAAAGGTAAATGAAAATATTCAAAAAAAGCTTGACATTTGAATGAATTATCCAAAAATTCTGGGAACATTTTTTGTTCAAAATTAATAAATTTAGTTAACACTGAAATTTGGACTTCCAGCTATGTGATACCCGGTGTGCTCTTCAAAACTGGATTTTACTAAATATTGTATTTCAAATGTAACTGTTCCACGATGACAATGATTTTTTAAGTTATCTATAATATTTCAGTAGCATTTTTCTCAGCGGTACATAGTTTTTTCAAGTTATTCTATTTTTTTTATTTTTCTGTGCATATTTTTTTTACATAACATAAGTAAATATATAGAAATAAAAAATATCAGAATCTGTCACATTAAAATATTGCATTTTTCATTATGTTTTTCTATGTAGAACTACATACATATCGTCGCTTAAGTTCTAACACCGCGGAAGTCAAAAAATGGTCGAAATGATTTATGCATGTCACTGGATAGAGAATCGAAAGACACATCGTTTGACCAATCAAAATCAAAGCGATTTAACCAATGGTAACGCGTTATTCCAAAAACAAAAGCAGCGTATATTAGTGCAATGTAGATAGTTTTTTTGGTCTCCTGTAAAGTTCACAATTTTGAGTTACGCGGTGTTAGAACTTAAGCGACGATAATGTATATGTATATATTTCATATCTCTGTCCTATTTTATTGAAATACAATATATTTATTCACAGCATTGTGCCATTCTATGTAACTGACAGATTTTTTAAAATTCATTGCCATTATGTAGTAAAATATCTGGTTGGCCATTTGAAAATATTAAATACTAGCAGTAGGTACCCGGCGTTGCCTGGGTTACAGATTTAGTTAAAAATGAGTTTGTGTGGAAAGGGTTCATTGTTTTGAAAATAATAATGATTTTTCAATGTTGATCCAGGCAGGACGTATTTGAGATCTCCGGGGCAGTTGTGCGGAGTGACCATATTTTCTTCCGGTTTGTAAAGTGCAACTAAGAAAATTTTGTTTCATATTATTATTATTATTATTGATAATGGGCAGGCAGCTTAAGCTGATAGGCCCATATCACTGTCTCTCATTTGAATATCCAGCCCATTCTTAAATTGGTTGACACTGGCTGCGAACACAACGCCCTCAGGCAAACTGTTCCACATATTGACCACTCTATTGCTTAATGCATGCTTATTGGGTTACACGAGAACCAAGACTTGTTCAACTTCTGGTGATGTCCTCGAAGGCCCACATTAGTGTTTAATGCAAACATATCTGTCATATTAGGAATATTGTAGTAGCCCGATAGAATCTTGAATGTCTCGATGAGGTCACCTCTTGCTCGTCGCTCCTGAAGAGTGGGCAGTTTCAATACTCCCAGCCTTTCCGCGTATTCCAGGTTTTTAAGACCCAAGGGCAATTATGTGGCTCGTCTATGAACATTTTCCAGTAAAATTATATCTTTAGCAAAATATGGTTCCAGATCTAAGAGGCATATTCGAGGAGAGGCCTCACATATGTCTTATAAATAGTTGTGAATACGGTCAGATGTTGGAATGATCTTCTCACCAAATACAAAATAGAGTTAGCCTTCTTAACCACACTCGCTATGTGCTCACCCCATTTAAAGTCCTTGGTAATAGTAATACCCAGATCCTTCTGCGAGACCACTGACTTAATCAGTCTTTCGTTTAAGGTATACTCGATATTTGGGTTATACTTGCCGACATGGAGAACACAACATTTGTCAACATTAAGACATATGAGTCACTGCTTTGTCCATTACGATAATTGATTTAAGTCTCTCTGTAACACCTCATGGTCAGTAAGGGGATTACCGAAATATTTTGTGTCATCGGCAAAGAAACTCACATTGGACTGGACAGCAGCACGAATTATCTGTATGATTGTTCACGTTGTATGATTGTATTTTTTTTTGGAACAAGTAAATGATGCATATTATAATAATCAAAATTGTATCTGGTATAAAGAAAAATTTAACAAAAATCCCTGTCATTCATTTACATGTTTCCACAACATTTCTCAAAGGCCAAAAAACTTTTAAGTAAATATTAGGTCCTTACATATGAAATTGGCGTTTTGCCGTACTGGCAAATTTGATCTCACATATCTTCTCTTTGGTTAGGAATTCCAAATCCAAATTTATACAGCTATTTACTCATGTATTTGTGTTTTGAAAATTATAATTCATTTGTTTTTTCCTCAATTGTTTTTTTCTTTGCATCACTCAGTTTACAAAATGAAAAACTTGAAATATCGCGTTATTTACAAGTACGAGTTCTACCGTGGCACCAGTGCTGCAGAAATGGCTCGAAGGATTAATGATGTGTATGGCGACGGTGCCGCAAAAAAAAACACAGTGCGTTTTTGGTTCCAACGTTTTCGTTCTGGAAATTTCGACCTGCAGAACAAGCCCCGTGGACGGCCGGAGACCAAAGTTGATAATGAAGAATTGAAGGCTATTGTGGAAGCGGATCCATCGCAAACCACATCCGAGTTAGCTGCAGGCTGCGGTGTTAGTGATAAAACTGTTTTAATCCACTTGAAGCAAATTGGTAAGGTGAAAAAGCTTGAAAGGTGGGTACCTCACGAATTGAGTGAAGCAAATCAACAAACGCGCGTTGACTGCTGCGTTGCATTACTCAACCGGCACAATAATGAAGGGATTTTAAATCGAATCATTACCTGTGATGAAAAGTGGATCCTGTACGATAATCGGAAGCGCTCATCGCAATAGCTGAACCCTGCCGAACCAGCCAAACCATGCCCCAAGCGAAAATTGACTCCAAAAAAGTTACTTGTGAGCGTTTGGTGGACTAGTGCTGGTGTCGTTTACTACAGCTTTCTTAAATCTGGCCAGACGATTACGGCAGATGTCTATTGTCAGCACTGCAAACCATGATGGAAAAGCTAGCTGCTAAACAACCGAGGCTGGTTAATCGCTCTAGGCCACTGCTGCTTCATGATAACGCTAGACCACACACTGCACAACAGACGGCTACCAAATTAGAGGAGCTTCAATTGGAATGCCTAAGACATCCACCGTACTCTCCGGACCTTGCCCCAACAGATTACCGTTTTTTTCGAAATTTGGATAACCTCTTGCAAAGGAAAAAATTCAACTCCGATGGGGCAGCCCAAACCGCCTTCAAAGATTTTGTTGATTCCCGTCCGAATGTTTTTTTTAGTAAAGGGATCGATGAACTACCTATGAGATGGCAAAAGTGCATAGATAGCAATGGTACATACTTTGATTAAATAAATATATTATAATAAAAAAAAATCGGCTTTATGTTCCTCCCATACTAAACGCCAATTTCATATGTAGGGACCTAATATTAATAATTACAATGAAAAACAAATCTAGTATGTATTGCGAAAAAATAAAATGGTTCATGTTCAGTTTCTATGTCAAGAAAAACATGAAGAAACAAAATGCAACATGAAACATTTAGGGCACTGAAATACAGTGACAGCCTTTTTAAAAACACAAATGCATTGACTATTATTAATACAGTAAAAGCTCGTTAATTCAAACAACTATAATTCGAAATTCGGTATAATTCGAAAAATTTAATGATATTTTATCCCCCTCAAATGAATTTTCATACAAAATGCTTCCTATAATTCGAAAAAATGGCTAATTCCAAATACGAAAAAAATTTCAGACAAAATTATGAAATTTGACACAAAAGTCATTTGTGTAAATGTTAACATTTTCTCACCATTTGCTAATGTTTTTATACCTGCGCTGACGGAAATGACCGCTCACAGGCCTTTGATCATCTATATGACAGTAATAAAAGTCATAAAACATCCCCAACTGGCCGGTGGCCGCGCGCACAGGGTAAGGCTGTTTAAGGGTACGCGCGCACTAGCGTTTTTTGCCGCGCGACGAAAAAACGCTGCGGCATAATGTCGCACCGCAGTGTTGTAACAAAGGCTTTTGAATCGTAGTGCGCGCACTTAGCGGCAAAATAACACAGCGGCGAAAAATCGGTGAAATGTTACAACTCTCTTGCGGCGCGGCGGTCAGCGGCAAAAAAACGCATATTTTTAAAGTCATACCCGCGCGCGCTACGCGCTGTTTCGCTGTACCATATATTTTATGTGAAAGAACAATGGGCTACAAGCAATAATTCTGCTGATCTAGATGAAGATTTTAATATTGAAATGCTAATTACGAAAGTTGAAAGAAGACCACCATTGTATGATATCACTTCAAAAGAATATAGTGATAGAAACATTAAACATTTCTGAATGGAGTATTTTTATATGTGATAGAAGGTTCATTATTCTTACATTCTTTATTCATTCGATAATATTGGAAGAATTTTTAGTTAAGTTCACCAAATATTTTAAAGAACTGCCCGTAAATGATCAGCGGCATTATGCCGTAGTGTGCGTGCCTGCTGTTTTCGCCGCGCGTCAAAATGTCGCAAGTTTTTTCGCCGCGCGGCGAAAAAACGCTAGTGCGCGCGTACCCTTATGACTGCTGTTTTATGATATCCCGCCAAAAGACGAGATTAGTTGAAGTTTTGTCGCCAGTTTTGGAGTTTTAAATTGTTACATCTTTGTGTTTTATTAAGATTGAAAATATATCGCGTGAAAACATTATGTCATTGACTTTTTTTTGTGCTTTTATCTGTGATTTCCGTGAAAACTTTCGATATTTTAGTCTCTTCATTTACGATTTTAATATATTTTTTGTTATTTGATAAGTGTGAAGAATATTAGACATTTTATTACGTTCACGTGTTAGATTTTAGTTATTTTCGCATTTTATTTTGACTAGTGTTTCGTTTCATATTAAAATGGCGTCAGTTCGCAGCGCGTACAAAACTTTAACTATTTCTATGAAAATGGATTTGATTAAAGACGTGGACAGAAAAATTGAGAAATAAGGGCAAGATTGCGTAAAATATGGTATCGCCAATTCGACTGTTTCAACAATTCTAAAAAATCGCGCCAAAATTGAAAAGCGCAGTGAAGTGATGTACAATATTTGCTGTTTTCATTTTTTCTGTTTTAAAATTGAATTGATGTCTCAAGATCACATATCAAAGTAAATTATTTTAATTTTATTGAAACAACTGACATAAATGAATGCAATAATTGCCAAATAAATGTGTTTAAAAATACATGTTAAAAAATGCATTTGTTTGTACACTTGGAAATGTTTAGAAAGTGTGTTAAAAACTTCCTACTAATTCTACTTCCCTAATTCGAAATTCGAATTTTTTTGTTGAATTTCGGTCCCCTGAATTTCGTATTAAAGAGCTTTTACTGTATGCCCATCAGGGCTATAACACTTCCTTGACAAAGGGTTACAGGATGTCAAGTTTGAGTACAGACAGATAGACATAACATTATTTTTTATACTTATGTATATATGATGAAAATTTATTAGAGTTACTAAAATGTTTCTCGATAAACAATATTTAACCACGCTAAATTTTTTACTGAATTGCATTCCTTTTAATTTATAATGGGGGAGGTGGTGGAATTGTTGAGGGGAGGAGGAAAGTATCATTTTACAGACAATCCTATAGATTAAAATTTAAAAATTTGGAATGGATCGTATATATTCCATTAAATGTAAAGAAGACTACATTGTCACAGTGTCCTAAAGGGTAACTGGAAAAAAATATTTGAAGAGTTTCAATTTAATTTGGAATAAATTATTTAACGCACAATTATTTCAAGGGGTGAGAGTGGTGTAAGGGAAATATTTTTTTTCGCAGGGTGGTAAAGAATAATAGAATTGGAATGGATTGTATGAAATTTAATTTAGAGTGCATTATATTTATATCTGGGGGAAGGAGTGGGATAAAGAAAAGGAGAGGAGATGGCACCTATGCTTTTTGCAGGGTCCTAAAGAATAAGTATGCAAATTTTGAGTCAGATCTGTCGAACAGTGTAGATTTGTATAGAGAACAGACATAATAATAATAATAATATTTGGACAATTATTTGCGAATACTCACCTCAAGGGCGCTTGCCCTTGATGTGAGTATTCGTGAACATACATTTTTTAGACATACAGTTTTATAGACATACATTGAGTTTTATAGGTATAGTAGATTATTATGTTTTCAAATGACAGACCTTTTCTGGGTGCGTTTTTTAAATATCTCAATAGTTATTTATTAAATAAAAATGCTCCCACTGCTGTATTTATTAGCTTATATTTTAATCTTTTTGTAATAAGATTGTTCAAATAATCTTAAATAAAAATACATAGTAAACTATTTGTCAAAGATAATACTAAAAACGGCTAATTGATGATCTTAAATCACAGATAGTAATATCCATCCCCCTTTCCATCTATTTTTTCTGTCTCTCTCTAAGGCTCGGTTGCGCCAGCAGAAGTAAATTTGGTTCGAGTAACATTGACCCGAGTAACTTTTTTTACCCTCAGATCAGAGTAAACTCGATTTCGAGTTGCACAAACGGCTTTTTTACCGCTGTCAAACCAATCATAAGGCTAATAGGGTGCCAAGCGGAATAAACCTCAAATACCGCATTTGTCTATGGAATTTGATTTATTTCAGTTTTTCACTACTGGCAATACGAACTTTTGCGGTTCAAAACCAGTTCAAACAAACCACTTTATTCTATGAAACAAACGTCAAACCATCGCTAAAATAACGCGAAATTAGAAGATTCATTTTAATGTTTACAAATTTCAATACGAAAATGACAGCGACAAAATTCAAATGACAAGTACCTATATGGACAAATGTCACATTTTCAAATCAGCTGTGAGAGGACGGCCATTTTTTTTACCAACATTTTTACTTTTACCCACCTATCTTGGAGAGTAAAATAAAGTAACTCATGTATGTACTTCGGCGAGTAAAATAATTTTTACCATCGCTGGCGCAACCCGTTTTTAGTAAAAAAGGTAACTTGAGTAACTTTAAAGTCACTCGAGTAACTTTTTTTACCTTTACTTCTGCTGGCGCAACCGAGCCTAAAAATCAATAATCATATAATCAATTCTTGTTTTATAAAACATGTGCTTGCTTCGAAATCTTTAGTAATTGTATATTTTCAGCAGTCAAATGACTTATGTTTGTATGTATAGGGCATTCATATTGTAAAGGCAATTATAATCCTTATTATATCATCAATCTTAATGCAGTGTAATATTAAGTTACATCGAAAATGACTATCTTAGGTAAGACATAAGAGAATGTGAATCGCAAGTTGTACAGCTGCCAACAATCTCTCATTCATCGTACATAACCACAAAAAAATTATATCTACTTATTTCGCAGGCCCCAGTTTCTGTTGTGCCCAAACCCATCTTTATTGGCCAAGGAAGTGCCCCCCCTCCTCCAGAACTAGACGACCTCTCGCATCTTGCCTGATCTTCAGAGTGAGTCTAATCCAGACATGCTAAAATGTGTCTTCAAAGGTATGTGAAATAAATTGCAATCATACAAATATGTATGTGTTTAAATATGATATGCATAACATATTCCGAGTATTCCTGTTTTCAAAACCATCAACCTTTGAATTATTGGAATATTTACATATATGTATCTATTATGGATTTACTATGATACTACGCATTTGAGAACACGGACTTCTCAATATAACTTATTGTTGTTGGGGTTGCGATTGTGGCAGGGCCCGGTCGGCGGCAGCACGGGGGTGGAGTCGTGTTGGGCCAGAGTTATTGTTTTGTCAAATCCAGTGGCGTGCAGCGCATACAAGCAAAAAAGTTGTGCATTTGTAAAGATTCTGAGAAACAAATGTTAATTAAATAATCCTTATCTTAAGAAAAAGTTGATTTAAAATTTGACGTGACGTATCTGTTTTTTCAATTTAAAATTCTAGCCTTAATTCGTCCTACGGCTAGAAGTTTTATTTCCGACTTTTCTGCGCTTAACTTCATGTCAATTCTTCATTTATTTCGCCAACCTATTTGTTCCACAGATATAGTCAAGTCGAGAAAAAAAACGTGTATTTTTAATGCTGAGAATTTTGTGTAGTTACGTTCTTCTTCGAAAGGTCCTATGCCAGGCGCACGTCATGCAGAAATGTTATTTTTTACAAATTCCACCCAAAACTTTCGGCGTAAATTTTATGTCTTTTCTGTGGTAAATGCAAATACGAATACGACAAATATCATCTGTCATCTGTCGTATAATGATATCACAAAATGTTTGATTTATTTTTGTGAAAAGAAACGTATATCTGAAATTAGTATTGTTCCCGATTTAATTATATATAAATCGTCTTCGAAATATATTGGAATTTTTTGCCGTATTAGCTATACCTATATAAAATATTTATTTATTTATTTAGAAAATATTGTTTACAATACTTCTTTTATAGTGCAGTTATTTTTATAGATTGAAGCTACCCAAAATAGTTCATTATATATAGTTAAAAAATTTAAAAAATGTATATACCCTTATAGGTATATGCGTATACATATATATAAATATATGATATTTATATATATATATATATATATTTTTTTTTTTTTTTATATATTTACGACGTGAAGTTCTGATGCTCCCACCAGAACTCCTCGTCGCCTCCAGGTTTTCTCAGTCGGAGAAGAATGGGACTCACCTTACTTCTACATTTCAAACTCAGGGTACTTCCGGTGTCGTGTACGCTGCCCTTCAGCTGTCTCTCACTTTAACTTATTTTAAGTTGCAACAGTTCAATGACAAGGGTAATACAACGAAACCTTATTTAGATAAATGTGAATTTATTCAAATGAATTTTAAACAGAAATTAATAGTGCCACAGAAGGTGACAATTTTTCATGAAGTATTTTTGGGAATTTTGCACATTGAAATCCCCTTTTTTTTACAATGAATAGAGGTGAAGATTTAAGTTACCACGCCTCGACATCAGCGCTAGCGGCCGCATTATACAAGGATGGAAAAGACAGTGGAACTAAATACTTTTATACTACTGGCGGTGACGCAGCACGGGTGTCGGTGCGTGGTAATCACATTCTGTAGATGATGAATATCTGGGCAAAATTTCTATATCACATTTAAAACAATGAAGCTACAATAGTCTGGCACAAACACCGCTTCCGCACGTGCTTAGCAATGTTCCTTTTTTAAAAACAGCTCGACCTGATGCACATGTTCTTGTATTCACGGAGTCAGATAACGCGTAGCTCGCTCCAGGCGTGATGTGAAATTGATTATCAGAAAGAATTGGAATACCTGGCAAGTCGTGGTCTTCATTTTGCTGGCCTCGCATCTGAAGCAGGATTGCTCCCTTATGGGTCCAGAGAACAACCCCGCCCCGAGGTTTTGGGCTGCCGATGCAGATGATTACCGGAACATCATCTCTGCAGCTGCCCCCCAGGCGTTGCAAGGGATGCACCTTTCACTCCCCGCTGCGTCACCTGGCCATGGCGCTCGCGTGGAAAAACCCTCTATTTAAGACGAAAGACATTATTAACAACCAATCATGTAATTTCACATGTTATCTTTACGTCACTTCAAATTGCGTCTCTCGGAATGAGCTTACCTATTTAACAAGAGGGTTCACAGGAAGGCTCACATCTTGCGTGCCGAAGTGTCAGATTTGGAATCCGCCATTTTGTAATATCGTCCCCGACCGCTGTGAAACTATCTGCAGTAGACCAAAGACATTATTTTTTTCCATAGAGTATTCGCGGTACCTACGCGGTTAGAATTCAATTTTGGTGCAGATAGTTGGTGCGGGGATCGATAAATTCATTTCTTTAGATGTTTCGCGAAGAGGTGTGACGAACAGAGATTGCTACGTCACAATATATATATTTCTAATATAGGTATATAGTCGGTCACAGCATAACCTAAGTTTATACCCACTGCACGCCACTGGTCAAATCAATGCATGTGGGATATTATAATTGGATTGATGAAGTGATGACCTTTGTTTCGACGCCGCTTTGTTTTTTGTGTTGTTGCTGGCCGGGTTCGGCTGCGGGTATGGTTTTGTCAGGGTACATATGATTGATGCATGTGTACGATGCAGCATTGATAGTTTGGCACAATGTATATTTCGAATTCTAGTATCTTCCAATCATTCAGCATTGCCATATCTATTGTCCACCTTATTTTATTTTTAATCCTTGACGTCATGGCCTTGTACATCCTGAATCACATCTCTACTGTTTATTCTATATCTTTAATTTAAAAAAATCATTGCACAATAAAATTCACATGAGTATTGACAGAGCCGGCATCTGAAAATTACAGAAGGGAAATATGTACAGCCTTTATTTTGTCTGCAACAGTATGTTTAATAGCTGCCTCCTATTTGAGGCACTACCATTTGTTTTATTTAATTTATAGTCTGTTCATGTCATAAATATGTATTAGGTTTTATTCTTTATTTTTATCAACTTTATATCATACATATCAACAGCTACTAATGCATTCTCCCTTAAAAATTGCTACCCCAACATGTTTATTAAATTTAAGTAAGTATGTAATCCAATATATTTAAAAAAATTAAATGCACATATTGTCACGAGATTGTGGCTGGGAAAGGCAAATGAAACACTTAAAACTATTCAAACCTTTATTTATTACGTCACTGGACATGAATTTAATCAGAGCACCATTCTTAAGTTCACAGAGAATTCACGTCGATTCGCAGGTAAGTGGTCGCACTTATTTTCAAATGCCTGTTGGGTGCTCCGCTTAATTTATTGTCATTGCCCGCACGCGCCAGCCACACTGTATTGTCGCTGGTTTCTATGGTGGATTTCCATGTCGCACTTGTCACAATAAACAACTCTCGCGCGCTCGCTTCTCCTTTTTATACAAGTCTTGTTGATTTCGCAATGCCTCGAGAATGTTTGAGTAATTTCTCAAAATTTCCAGTATTTATTAGACTTGTGGACCGTTTGATAGTGCATAATTCTGTCTGACTACCATCTCATGACAATATTTATAATTGAGGGGATTGTAAATATATATTTAGATTAAAAAATACAATCTCCATATTCCAATGGCAAACCTAGCTAATAAGTGATAATAGTCAATTATTTGGTTTTCAAGGAATGCAAATAAAATATTTGAGAATGCTAATAGATAAATCTAGTCCAAGATGATGATCGAGAATGATACAATACTAAAATGCGACCACTATAAATTGGCGTGCGAGGGAGAGCGTCCCTGTTGCGTAACAGGAGTTGCCAGGGTGTAAATTTATTACACAATACATAATGTACAGAATGTCCGGTGACCGGTGTCGTAGCCCTTAAGAGAAATTTGGTCGGGCAGCACTAAAGAAACCAAGCCGTAATGGCGGCCGTTCTATCTGTCAAACTGTCAGACGGTAATATCGGTCCATTATTTGCTTTTTCAGCTTCGCAAAACTTTAATCCTTCATTGGCAATTGTTCTTGCACCATTCCGGACTGTTTAGGATGTTTTGGACATAATAATTCAGTGTATATTGGTAATCAAGATGTAACAGCTCCCGAGCAAATACAAAATTTGTACTGAATGACAGGGCAAGGGGTTACCGCCGGGTGCGGGCGGGGCGGGTTTTAGTTCCAAAGTCGCCGCACGCCAAGTTATTGTGGTCAAGCAATAACTCCGTTTTTCGATTTGTTTCATCTAAATTTGATAATAATTTATGTATTTAAACTCATTTTGACCTATATTTTTGCAGGTTTTTCACAAATTCATCTGACACAGCGAACAAATGGATATTCTTGGGGTGACTGGCTCTTCACATTTGGTGATGTAGTGGTTTACATTTATCTTCTATATAGATATCATCAACGTATGTAGGTTTATGTTGACAGTAAGGCAGTTAAACCAGCAATCATGTGCAGTGTCTTTATATCCTTAATAAATATTTAGTTTAAGAAATGTTTACAAGAATTGAATAAAACGGTGCACATTGTCCTCCACAAAAAACTGTTTTTTGTAATATAGAAATAGTTTGTTACGTCTAGTTTATATTATGAATTTGAATAATGGAAAACTTAAACATTGTTTTCAATTATCTATTAAAAATATATGTTTTTCACACTGAACCCCACAATCATTTTTTGTCAGAAAATACTGAATTTTTTAAAATTATTACACAATTGTATTTCTATTATTATTTGTTAAATAAATATAAAAGTAATGTTATGAAAATTTTAATTTGTTAGCTGTAAAAAAACTAGCAAGTACATAATATATGCTGTTGGTGCTGCCATAAACATACATATACATATATAGATATGACATTCATAGAAGAAGAAATAAGTAATATGTACATATCTTTCTTTATTATAGCCCATGTTCACGGAAAAAACTTTTTTTATTCGAGACAATCTCCGAGTTACAGGTTTTGCTTCCATAAATTTCTTTGGAGATAACTCTTGACTTTTGTAGTCTCCGTTTTTTTACATATTACTCCAAATTACTCAAATGGTGAAAAAATACACAATCACATAACTATACGGCAAAAAATACAATATTGAGCACATAAAACAAGAGAATAAACAATTAAATAAGTCCGAAATATTCCACTTATTTACATGGCATGCTCTCTCGCTTGTGTCAAACAAATAATCTTTTGACGAGAATTCCCGAAATGTTGTGATTCGGGATTTACAATTCTGCATATTCATATTTATGAGTTTTATATTTTATTCATATTATTAATAAAATATAAAATTCGCGATCGAATTGAACATCTTGTACATGAGCTTGAGTTTTTGCCTCTTTCTGCCACTCAATAAAATCATAAATAGTAATGCAGATCAAAATCTAAATGCCTGGATATAGTTTGTCTCAAATAATCTAAATCTAAATGCCTGAATATAGTTCATCTCAACTAAGATTCATATATATAATTGTGGATTCGAGGCATTAAATAAATTTCGTAATTTATTAAGGAAAACTGAATTTGCAGTGGCAGGACCAAGAGCGTGGAACTCTTTGTTCTCCATAATATGGAACTTTATTTTAAAAAAGATCAGATACTTTATTTTGAAAAAAGACTGAAAATCCACCATTTGAAAAAATCACATGAAAGAACTGTAACGATTTTTAATTTTAAATACTAGTGTAGGACTAATCATGTGTAATTTGCCCTTGAGGTTTTTTTTATGATTATGATGCTCTATAAATTACTCAATTGATTATTATTAAGATTTTCCTTGGCAATCTACATTGAATACAGGCATGAAGGGTATTTAACTTATTGTAAACTTTATCCATTATCATATTGTAAGCCCTAGAGCCATTTTTTCATTATTCATTTTTCATTTCTTTATTTTCATTTCATCATTTCTTAATTGATTTTGACTTATCTACATTTAATCTCATTTTATCATTAATAATCATGGCTTAGTATTTTTGGTTATGTTCTGAATGTAAAACACACCTTGGAACTATTTAATTCATGCATCTAGGAAAATCAAACTACAGGGAATCTACAGGAAAATTATGAGATGAATTATTATGGCCCGTCCACAGACGATAGACATTATATGGTAAATCTCATTACCTCGCACATGTGTTGAGATTTTCATCTGGAGATCTCAGATCAACTGGAGGTTGAATATTTTACCAGGTTATAAAATATTTGCAAAAATGAAAAAGTTCAATACTTGAATGATTTCATCCTCAGGAACTAGGGGTAACGTTTTGGAAATGTATTTAGGATTTTAATAAGTGTAATGCCGACGAACGGAATGGAATGTTTGGAAAAGCTTATGGGTTTTACATATTAATTTTGAAAAGAACATTCAATAAAAATAAAAATATTTTTTTCTTCTTTTGTTAGATCCTTGATCTGTATTGTCAGGTCAGTCTTGCTCTTGTGACGAGGACGTCCAGCTTTCTCTCTCCATCTCTTTGGTGGTGTCCCTGGCGGTCGATGCCCATCTGGAATCCCACGCATCACGGCTCTGGAAAGTCTTGTCTGGTCCATTCTCTCGACATGGTCCCTTCAGAAACTCCTTCTCTGCCTATTCCATCGCACAATGTCTTGTATGTCGCAGGTTGTGCAGACTTCCGCATTGGGTGCTGTCTCTGAGAGTCTTGGCCACAATGAGTCTTAGGATCTCCATCTCAGTAGTTCTGAGAAGGTTTTTAGTTCACACCATGTCCGCTTTTGCTTCGATACCATATGTCATGATAGGTCTTATGCATGTTTTGTATATTCTGACTTTACTTTCCACTAGCATATGCTTATTGGCTCATACATGTCTCAATGTTTCATCATCGAAGTTTATATATACGAGGTTGTCTAGATATTGTAAGGCACTTAGTTTTCTCGACTGAAATGATCATGTTGTACTTCTTGCGTGCGAGATGGAACTTTTAAAGCATTCTTTGTAAGTCATCTTTGTTTTCGGCCAGTATAGTAGCATCGTCAGCGTAACACACCATGTTAATGATTTTCTCACACATGCTGCCGAGTCCAGGAGTTGTCACTTCCTCTGTTATTTTGTCTATAATCAAGTTGAACAAAATTGGACTAAGACTATCACCCTGTCTGATTCCTGTCATTGTTGGTATTTCCCTAGAAAGTACACCATCCAATTTGATTTTTGTTTTGCCTCAAATCTTGCATAGTTTTTATTAATGAATGTGATATTCCCTTATTCACCAAAATATATACAATATCGCTGAGTACCACTCTGTCGAACGCCTTGGTTAAATCCACAAAGCAAGCATAGGTAGGTTTATTATACTCTATAATTTCTCCTTCACTTGCCGCATAACTAATATTGCGTCGGTTGTGGATCTGTTCCTCCTGAATATTTTCAACAATTATTAATTGATTTTTAAAAATAACATGCATTTTTAATTAAACCATTGTGCTTTCCTAAAATCTTGGAAATTATTTTAATTCTAGTGTTAATCTGCAGATACTCAAATTTCAAGTTCCAAGCATCAAATTTTTTTTTTATATAAACAGTTAATAACAGCCATAAGAAATATTTTTTCATAACATATTCAATTGGCATTAATACAAAAATCTGTGTTCTGGATCTCTTTTTTATCTAAAATGCAGAATGTCCTCTGTGCTTGTAGTATGGAAATATTTTACTTATACATTTTACTCAATTTACAATAAAACCTCAAAGTACTAAATGAAGTTTTCTTATGATAAATGCTATAAATGTTTACATTAAAGAGGGTTTAAACCTTTCATAATTATGTAAATTATAGAAGTTTTAAATACAATACACATTAAATTATCGGAACCTTCCATCCTTTCCATAATTGCTTCCATTCCGTAATTGCATTGATTTTAGTTTACGTACTAAAAATTCTTTCCATGAACCTATATTTAAATAAGATTAGCCATCTTGAAATATTTTTCATATGAATTACATATAATGTGTTTCAGCATAAATTTGTAAATAATATATGTAATTTATATTGTTTTTTTATATCTCACATTGCTTGTAAATAAATAAATTATATTTTTTGTTTCAAAACTAATTTTATTTATGTATCTAGGTATCAAGAATATTGATCTTTTTTTTAACTTTAAGGAAAATGTAATGTGAAATGTTTAGTATGATATATGTCATGGCATCTTAATAATTGGCCAAGATTTTTGATTTGTGTACATATTCATGTAGAAACAATTAAAAACTGTTTCATCTTAAAATAAGCAAACAAATAAACTTGAGAATATTATTGACATGACTTTATTTGAAATATATTTTCTTATCATTCACCTTCAACCTATTTTTATCTGACTTGCGCATTTCATACTTAACCCGAGATAATATTGTTTTTATTATTTGTAGTTTTCTGGAATATAAAAAAAGACACCCCATGATGAAGAAATACTCAAACCATCTGACAAACTATTAGTAACAATTTAATAATAATAATTTGTTGTATTATAAGTAATGAGACTTATTATACAACAAATCCCATTGAAGCCTGAATATAAATAACATGACATTATTTTTACTGGTGGGAAAAATATTTTATTTACTTTTTCTTCAAAAACAGCAAAATAATTTTGTGGTGACATTATTAATTATATATTTTATTTGTGTTGTATTAATTTTGGGAGATTTTAGTAAAAAAAATATATGTTTTATTAACTAAGAACCATTCTAATTATTATGAATTAAAAAAAACGTATTTTTTGTAACGATAAGGCCGGCCGCACTTTGGATACGAATTATTATGTACGTATTCGTACGATTATTTTCGTATGTTGATTGCGTCTTGTGTTGGTCACGATCATTTACTTTTCGCATTTCTCCAATAATGTTTGTGCCAAATGAATAATCTGTACCTTCTGGAAAACTCTCTTCTTCTCATAGGCTGCTACGGCGTCGTCAGAAACGTAGAACCAAATGGGTGAATGAAATATAATATACTAGAAGGGATGAATTTGGAAAATTCCATCATATTATGCCAGACTTAAATAATGATAAATTTCATAACTATCTATCTTAATAGATTCACAAATGCTGGAGAGAATAGAAGTGCAATGAGAGCTCATAACATCAAGAGAAATATTTAAAAGTTTTTTTGTTTGAAGTAAATAATTATACCTCACCTTCATTAAACCAAATTATTTAACTTACAGGTATTTTTAGTTCTTTAGAGATTCTCCGCCATGATCTGCGCTGATGGTTTGTACATAATTATACCTCATGCAGTTGAATCGCTTTGGTCCCACAAACATTTGTGGTCATGTATCAAATTGACAAAATTTTCAGTATCCATCGTACGAAATTGTAAAAAATTCCGAACAAATCCGGATCGTATCGGATGTTGCATCTATACGTGCGTATACGTACTACTAAATCGTGTACAGTGTGCGATGTTCAATACTACTTCGAAGGTCAATATACTTGCGTATACATACTACTCAATTTCGTTCGAAAACGCGTCGAGTGTGCGGCCGGCGTAAGGCATGGTTTAACCCTTTCACAAAAAATCTACCTTTGTGTGTAGCTGAGGTGGCATGGTTGATGTATTTTTTCCTAAGGTCTTGGAAATAAAATGAAAGATGAGACTGGGAGACTAAGGTGGGCCGGGAAGGTCTGAGGTGGGCCAGCATCACTATGCAGGTTTTTCCACACCACCACTCTGACACAAACGCAAACTGAAATATTTTTTATTTTATTGTCAAGTGTGTTCCATTCCATCCAAAGATATTCCACGAGGTACGACCCATCGTGTTGTATCTCATGGAATATCTGCTTTTGTATTCACCTCAAAACTCAATTCAATTTAGTGAAATAAATGCCCAGATTTTTGTGAGCAGGACCATTTTTCATTTCTAACCTGTTACTCTTCGGTTCTACATTTTGAGCATATGACATATGATATATATATAATGATAATGCACTCTTGATTAATAAAACAAAGACGTAATTGTGTTTCTGTAAAAATAAAAGATTTACTTATCAAAACTTACAAATTTACATTTAATTAATTACATATATATATTAATAAAAAGATTCACTCACCTGTAAAAATAAAAGAAACAACATTTAAAGCCTTTATTTCAAGTCTTTTTATGTTTGAAAGAAATTATTTGTTAAATCAACTCACACTTTTTTCATAACATCACCTTGGTAACAATCAACATTCACTCTTTTTTTATAACATCACCATAGTTACAATCATAAATTATATAAAGATAAAAACATAGACAAATGGATTTCTTTATATATATATATATATGTTAAATCGAAGACTTTCACTGGTACAATATGTGTTAGTTCTAACTACTTTGGGGGTAACCCGCGTCAAATTCTGGTTGTCAGGACCAGTCGTCTGCCGAAGTTTCGAACAGATCTCACTGTTCATCTTCTGTTCATGTTCATCTTCATCTTCATCTTGACGGTGAGCTCCGGACCCAAACGGTTGTACGCTTTTTGGAGAAGCAGCTCATCGACAAGGCGCCCTGAAGATGAACAGTGAGATCTGTTCAAAACGTCGGCAGACGACTGGTCCTGACGACCAGAATTTGACGCGGGTTACCCCCAAAGTAGTTAGAACTAACATATATATATATATATATATATTAGGTCCTTACATATGAAATTGACGTTTAGTATGGGAGGAACATAAAGCCGATTTTTTTTATTATAATATATTTATTTAATCAAAGTATGTACCATTGCTATCTATGCACTTTTGCCATCTCATAGGTAGTTCATCGATCCCTTTACTTAAAAAACCATTCGGATGGGAATCGATAAAATCTTTGAAGGCGGTTTGGACTGCCCCATCGGAGTTGAATTTTTTCCTTTGCAAGAAGTTATCCAAATTTCGAAAAAAATTGTAATCTATTGGGGCAAGGTCCGGAGAGTACGGTGGATGTCTTAGACATTCCAATTGAAGCTCCTCTAATTTGGTAGCCGTCTGTTGTGCAGTGTGTGGTCTAGCGTTATCATGAAGCAGCAGTGGCCTAGAGCGATTACCCAGCCTCGATTGTTTAGCAGCTAGCTTTTCCATCATGGTTTGCAGTTGCTGACAATAGACATCTGCCGTAATCGTCTGGCCAGATTTAAGAAAGCTGTAGTGAACGACACCAGTACTAGTCCACCAAACGCTCACAAGTAACTTTTTTGGAGTCAATTTTTGCTTGGGGCATGGTTTGGCTGTTTCGGCAGGGTTCAGCCATTGCGATGAGCGCTTCCGATTATCGTACAGGATCCACTTTTCATCACAGGTAATGATTCGATTTAAAATCCATTCATTATTGTACCGGTTGAGTATGCAACGCAGCAGTCAACGCGCGTTTGTTGATTTGCTTCACTCAATTCGTGAGGTACCCACCTTTCAAGCTTTTCACCTTACCAATTTGCTTCAAGTGGATTAAAACAGTTTTATCACTAACACCGCAGCCTGTAGCTAACTCGGATGTGGTTTGCGATGGATCCGCTTCCACAATAGCCTTCAATTCTTCATTATCAACTTTGGTCTCCGGCCGTCCACGGGGCTTGTTCTGCAGGTCGAAATTTCCAGACCGAAAACGTTGGAACCAAAAACGCACTGTGTTTTCTTTTGCGGCACCGTCGCCATACACATCATTAATCCTTCGAGCCGTTTCTGCAGCCTGGTGCTACGGTGGAACTCGTACTCGTAAATAACGCGATATTTCAAGTTTTTCATTTTGTAAACTGAGTGACGCAAAGAAAAAAACAATTGAGGAAAAAACAAATGAATTATAATTTTCAAAACACAAATACATGAGTAAATAGCTGTATAAATTTGGATTTGGAATTCCTAACCAAAGAGAAGATATTTGAGATCAAATTTGCCAGTACGGCAAAACGTGAATTTCATATGTAAGGACCTAATATATATATACATATGACAAATACATATATAGCATATGACCGGAGTAATAGTAGTGAAGAAGGGGGCCAATCCGACTAGTGCTACAAACACTTTTCGAGAGTAGTCCAATTAGTCCAATTAATATAGCCAAAGTCCCTTAGGTGCACTCGGCATAAAAGGCTCATCCTCTGGTGGATATGTATCAAACTATCTTCTCTACCTATTTCTGGGAAACATCGCTAGATATTATGTAATAAAATATGTAAGCAAAAATTATACTTAACTCTTCACCAGAATTTCAAAACACTAAGAGGCATTAGTTGCTAAATAAATAATGATTACAGAACGCAATGGAGGTGTCTTAAAACCCCGAGCAACTGTCTTGGGTTAATTATGTGATAAGAGATAAGTTATCATTTAATTTTTAAGGTACAAAATTGCAAACTACACAGATCTCGTAACGTATTATTACATTGTTTAAATCAGTTGTGGAAGTTAAAACTTATCCATGCCTAAGACGTGTATTAATCTAACAAACATTATTAGTTCATAAAAGATTTATAAAACACAAATCGCTCTTTAAGGGCGGATTGTCTAAGACATAAAATAATCTGTATAAAACTTTTTCCTGAAGATGAATATTGCTATAATTGGTGGAGGTGTAAATGGTTTTGGATGTGCAGTCAAAATAAAAGAGTCTTTTCCGTCATTTGAGGTAATTAATTTATTCAATGCAGCTCTCCTATTTTCTAACTGTAGTTAGTTTTTGTTAGCTAATGTTATATTATTTTCTCACATGCCCATGTGGAAAACAAAAATGTTTCTTGTAAATAGTTTGAAAGGTTATCAAATAAAAGAGTCTTTTCAATAATTTGAAGTAATTAATTTATTCAGTGCAGCTCTCCTATTTTCTAATTGCAGTTAGTTTTTATTAGCTAATATTATTTTCCCACATGCCCATGTGGAAAACAAAAATGTTTCTTGTAAATAGTTTGAAAGGTTATCATACGTAAAATATAATTGAATTATAAGACAATGTTAAAAGTCATATAGTAAAGCAAAAATGCATGATTTAATTGCTTGAGAATATTTGATATTGTAATATATATACATACGTAATAATTTTCCTAATACCAGTCATATTATTTAGTTTCCTGGCATCTTCGTTCGGTGGCAGGTGGTTCACGTAGTCCAGTGGGCTTCTCTAAATAATGACAATGTTTCCATTTGATCCAGGCAAGAGGTGGACGGGATATCCGGAAGAGTAGTGCGGAGTGACTATATTTTCTTCAGAGTTGTAAATGCAACTAACGAAATTTTGATTCAGATCTGTGATTGTTCATATGTATGATTGTATTTTATTTTTGGAATACAAACAAATGATGGATAATCAAGACTATTTGGTGTAAAGAAAAAATTTTTAAAATTCATTCACACTCACAACATTTTCTCAGGCCAAAAAATTTTTTTTAATAAATTATAATCTGTCACTAATTACAAAGAAAAATACAACAATTAATGTGAAAAATGAAAATGATTTATGTTCAGTTTCTGTGTAAAGTGTAATATGAAAAAAAAGTATCACGAAACATTTAGGTCATTGAAGTGCAGTGATAGTCTTTTTAAAAGAGACAAATTCATTGAAAAGGTATCAACATTCTATGCTGTAGATTGCTAACCTATGTCGCAGAGGCGCCCAATGAAACGCAATATCGCTGTCTCTTTTTATCCGTTGCGCGTACGCATTTGTCCTATTCAATCAACTCAGTCGTCCACTAGCACTCTCGATCGGTGGCTGTGCGTGTGCGACGAGTATCATAGTTTTAGGGTTATTAAATGTTGATGCGCTCGAGAGGCGTATGGTTATCTTTTGAGTAACTTTTAGCACAGTTTCAATCTTATAGTATTTTTTATTTTATGGCACTTAAAACAAAATTTATTTTGTTATCGGGACACATTTATGTTGTGATCATCATGGCACATAGGATACCCTTAGATGAACATGAAATAATAACATTATTCGGCATACAAAAGGAGTCTTATACTCAGCAGACTTGTTGAGTGTGTTGGTGTGTAGACAGAATAGTGAATTGGAAGATTATCTAAGCGAAGGCGATGTGCAAAGTGACATTGAAGAGGAATTTATGGATATTATGCCTGAAGATATACAAAGTTCTTCTGATTATGAAGAGAAATCGTTCTGAAATAGTGATATTTTATAACCAGACTAAAGTTGGAGTAGACATATTAATTTGATCAAATGTGTTCTACATTGTCCTGTTCTTGCAAAACTACCAGATGGCCAATGACTATATCTTATGATATATTGAATATGATTTTTGTTAATCATATGTTCTATATTGCCATAACATTCAAGGGAAGAACTTTGTGTCGTAGAGAATATATGAAAAAGCTTAGCGATCAATTGACTGCACCGTGGATGAACCAAAGATTAGACGCCCCAAATTTGCCAAGAAATGTAAGAAATAAAATTGAAAATATTATTGCCAACCTGCTGAAGTAAGTCCAGATAATAATGGATATGAAATTCTGGCTAAAAAGCCGCTGATATTGCAATAATGTCTAAGATGACTTGCGTGAAGTTCAAAAAGACATTTTGTGGCGAGCACAAGAATGATGTGTGTCATAAACGTCTGTAAGATTTAATTTTTGATCTCATTTACTTTTATCAGACTGTTTACGTTGTGTTTTGAAAATGGTTTGATTTTTATATTTTTTTTATTTGCAAGGAGCCTTTATGCAACGACTTGATATTTGTTGTTATTTTTCGACGTATGTTAAAAAGTGATTATAATTACCAAAAATAAAAAAGTAGCGAATGAAAACTTTGTTTAATTTAGAAATTAGGAATGAAGCTTTGTTATGAATAAAGTAAAATAAAAGAACAAAATAAAATAAACATTCAAAAGTATGCATCGAGTATTGTGCGCCTCTGAGGCGTATGGTTATCTTCAGTGCTATTCCCAAGAAGGTTATTATTCTAGGGTTAATGCTATAACACACCCTTGACAAAAGGATACAGAATGTTACGTTTGAGTAAAGACAAAGTCCTTTATTCAATTTTATACTAAGCCATGTATGTATTTAATATACCAAAAGTATGTCAGTGGGTATCAAAGAAAGGTATGGAATGTGCTTCTTGAGCACTGCCAGTTAATATTGTTGCTTCTATTATGTTTAGCATTAGAATCTTCATAAACAGCCTGGTTCTATTACTCAATTTAAGAGGGTCAAGATTACACCAAAAATTATCTGTGATCTTATTTTCAAAACTAAGATGTGAGATGGCATCTTAGCTGGTTCCAAAGAATTCACAAGCTCTAGGATATAATACATCTTGCTCACTGTCTATGACAGTAGATTTTTATGTTGTTTTGGAGCCAGGATGTTGGTCTTGTATCTGAATATTGTTTACGATTTCGTTTCTAAGAGCCAAAATTTCCCTTTCACAAAGCTATTCGATTAGTATATAATTCAATCAATGAATGCATTAGAAACAAAAGCGATTCAATAGATGAAATTTGGAAAAAACATTTTTAGAGCAGAGATTTTAAAAATAATATGCTTTTTATAAAATGCTTTTAAACACAAACATGCTTTCAAAATCAATTGTGAAATTGACATTTTTTGCCAGATAATCATATTTAAACATGTCACTGTGTACTTTCATTGTACGTGTAGAGGCCCTTTGTTTCTAATATGATATGATCTAAATAATAATCTATATGGTCTAAATGCAAGTTCACCATTGAATATTATTTTAAATTGTACCAATCCGCCTTAGGTTACAGTAGTTACTAAAGATGTTACACCACTTACTACGGGTGACGGCTCAGCTGGTCTCTGGGGCCCTTATATCTTAGGAAATACTCCATCTCAAAAGATCATGTAAGGACTTATTACATATTTATTTTTTCTACTTCAGCATTTAAGATTGAAGAATATAATTTTTATAGGATGAATTCACACATAAAAATAAACAATCAATTATCTACCATTTACTTTAAATACATATTAATGTAACATATGTGTTACAGAGATTGGAGTGGTGAAACGCACAAGTTTTTTTATGAATTATGGCGACAAGGTCTTGCTGGTGCGGTGCTCTTACCGTGTATGGAAATTGTCTCAGCTCCAAATTTGAAAGAACCTATATGGAAAGATATTGTTTATGGGTTTCATGAGATAACTAAAGAAGAACTCCAACGGTGGAATAAAACATTTGTAAAAGAATATAAGTAAGTTGTAGAGCTTTCAGCTTAACTTGTATCTAGTAATTGAGAAACAAATTAGTTACAAAAGTAAAAAATATAAAAATTATATGTTTATTATGTTATGGTCCAGTATATGCCATCCCAGACAACTGACAGACTTGTAGGCTATGTTTTCACAGTACAATTATACCTGGGATCACGGGCATAATTAATTCTGGAGACGTGTTCCTTGTACTTTTATACCTAAGCACTTGTATATCAAAGTGAATTTCCTCAATAATAATAAGAAGTAAATAAATTTGTTCCGCACCCTAAAATCTATCTATCTATCTTCTATGTATTCACTGGACAGTTTTTTTTTTACATGGTTTTATTTACACATTTTTTTTACAAGGTGCTACATTCTTTATATGTGCCTATCTGATACAGTAAAACCTCTTCGGTTATTTCGGTTAATTCGAAATTCAAGGGACCCGAAAAATAAATTTCGAATTATAGGGGCCCCCGTTAATTCGAAATTTTAGGTATAAAAAAAAAATCGCGGTGCGATTTTGAAATTTGCCAAAAACATAAAACTCTCGAAAAACCCGTTAATTTTGTTAAATTTATACTTATATTTAAAGAAATCGCTTTGAAAACGCAATATTTATTATGTTAATGCAAAGATCGCGACATTTTGAGATATTTGGTGTTCTCACTTGTGAAAAAATCTTGTTTCCATTTCCGTCACGTCTGGATGGTGGCCATATTCAAAAATGTTTTGAATTTATGGAACGCTTCTTCAATCTTCACACGAGTTTAATTTTTGATTCCGCCTTTTAATAACACATTTTAACATTTTAATAACACAGACACAGCTATTAGGGAAAAAATCGAACTAAAGACAAATTTAAAAACATGAAAAACAATTTAAAACGTGTTTAGGTATGAGAATTAGCGCAAACGCCGCCCGCCGCAAACTAAACTATCCGCGCATATCAAAGCAGTCAACTGAAGAAAGCATACACAGAATTCCCCAATTTTAGGGATCGCGACACAATATGTATAGAAAAGGAGCATTCCATAAGATACCGTGAATTGATTGCGAAATACGCCAAGATTCGTAAAATTCACGAAAAAGCCATTAATTTTGTGAAAAATGTCTGTTTTTCATATTTCAAGAAATCATTTCGAAAACGCAATGTTTATTACGCTAAAACAAAGATCGCGACATTTCAAAGTACCCGATATTGACATATTTGTTGTTCTCACTTGTGAAAAAAAATCGAAATATTTTTTCAATTTCGTCAAATTTCAAAAAAATTACGAATTACGCGAACTAAAATGTATTGATTTATGGCGCAAGGGGCTAAAAAATATTTCGAATTACGAATTACCGGGGTTTTCGAATTATCGGAGCTAATTTACTATGAAATTCACATTTTGGGATTTGCAAGTTTTAAAAATTTCGAATTATGGCGAATTTCGAATTATCGGGGTTCGAATTAACAGGGTTTTACTATACTCAGTAAAAAAATTAAAATGACATACACTGTATATAATATAGAAACAAAAATTTTAGAAAACCAAACAAATGTGCATAATTTCACAGAAAAAATAAAATAAAATTTCACAGAAATATGACTTTGTATTATCGTTAAACAGTCATCGCTCACACTGCTACAGCCTTATTTGCGTTATGATTTAAAAAGTTACGGTTATTACGGTCGTTAGACATATTTAACTGTAAATAGTTGCGGATATTTTATACGAACCGTATGTTTTCTGAGAAACGATTCTCGACGTTTCGTTGAATGCTTATTCATCAGGAGGACGACCTTTACCTGCGGAGGTAGAGGGCGGACTGATTACTGCTTTCTTACGCAAATTATATGCACTTTGTTGTGGAGTGTTCATTTCTTCTACAACAGAGGTCGCCAGTGTGCAATATGTACTAGTTACGTCGGCAGACTTTACTGCGACGTCTCTCAAGGGTTGAATCAATGTCGTAAGAACAGGGCGCCAAATACTTGATAGTTTGTAACTTCATCTCTATTGAAATTGGGATGTTTGTATATTTCAATGGACTCCCACACTAATAATTTGCGGCCTCAAAAGCAGTAATCAGTCCGCCCTCTACCTCTACCGTCGTCCTCCTGATGACGTTGAATAAGCATTCAACGAAACGTCGAGAATCGTTTCTCGGAAAAACATACGGTTCGTATAAAATATCCGCAACTATTCACAGTTAAATATGGGTTATGATTTTTTACAAAATTTTGCTCTGTGGAAAACTGTTTGCAATGTTGTGATTCGCCAGACAAACTATTTACTCATACAACAAGAGCTCGCTCGTTTATCAAGTTAAAGTTTATTTAAAAAATTTAATTGTCTTGCAAAATACTTTAAGTTACTAGCAGTCCACTCAATTTTTATTGTATGTGAAACAATGTTTATTTTTTTACATTCATGAAGAGTATTTTTTCATGTCTTATGTTGTAAAACCTTCCAGATCAGGATTCCATTACATCACCTTCACCTGTGAACCAACATTGCTTTTACCATATTTAATGGAACGTTTTTCGAAAGCCGGTGGAAAGATTATCATGCAAGAAGTTAAATCCTTAGCTACTTTTGTGGAAAATGGATATGATATGATTATCAACTGTACAGGTCTGGCATCCAGATATATTGTCCCGGATGAAAAGGTTTTCCCAACAAGAGGTCAAGTAGCGAGAGTAAGTATTATAAAGAGTCACAGGGCAAACAAGATAGAGAGTTCACTTTTCAATAAAACAGTTCACTACTTATTACAACAAAATATTGATTTTAACTAATGTAGACGAGTTATTGTGGTAGTGATCGGTGTTTGATTGTAACAATGGTTGGTAATGTAATTTAACTGTTGGAATATTTGTTTCTAGTGTACAAGTGATAGCTCACCGAATAAATAAAATTACCAATCACTGTTACAATCCAACACTAATCACAGTTCATCGAACCATTAATTCTATGGTTGCTGGGAAAAGTTGAAACAGTGTTGTGTACAATATGTAGAATCGTATACATTTTTTTTACGCCGTCAATTATAAACTTCGATAGCTGGGTATGTGGTTTGATCTTTTCTTATTGATTTAAAATTTACTTCTACCCAATTTTTCTTATTGTTGACTTGAAGTGAAGACTTAAGTCGTGGATTTTCACTTACTTTTGTTCAACTGGTGGGCCTCCTGTCTCTATAAAATAAATCTGCCATCCGCCGTATTCCTTGCCCTTTTATCACTCAACTTGATGTTACCGAGATGTTTTGAGAAGTCAACCGTTTTCCGAGATGTCCAAAACAATTTTATGTACATTTATATAAATAATAATACACATCACTAATTATTCATTGACATTACCATAATAATACACTTCACATCATTTCAATATAATATAGTTCATATATAACTTACGTTGTTTATTAACAACCACTTTTTAAGTTCTGCCACTGATTTTGGAGTCTTTGGGTCTGTGGGAAAGGTACTTTTTATTTCGTCCAAAAACATGCTAGTGTCCTCAGTCCATATTTATTTGTTATTCTTGGAACAGTTAAAATTTGATTTATAGCGCATCTTGTGTTTCTGCCATGAGCTACCTTTTTGTAAATTTCATTTTTGTGATTTTATATTATCAGCAGAAATAGAATCAACCCATGAACTGGCAAAATATTGATGGATGAAAACACTAATTTAATATTTTGTCTTTGTTAAAAAAAACCTGTGGATTTACGATTCTTTTTACAATGACTGTATTGATTCTACGAAAGAAAAATAAATCACTCTTAAAACAGGCTTTGGGATAATGTAATGTTGTAAAATCTGCCAGACAGTATGTTATTAAAGTCAGAAATATTGAATAAACATTGCAAACTTTGAAGTAACTTATCTCCCTGACTATTAATATCAGGTCATTGTTGCTTGAACATTTTGGACTCACTCGTGATATAGGCAAGAATCTACCTGTAAAGCATTGTGGACTAGCTCTGTTACACCCTGTACATATAATGCTGTCACCTAGGATTGTTTATATAAAAAGCCAACATGGACTATGCTGCAGTCCCCAATGAATGTTGTATGTTGCCTATTTTTCGATAGAGTGAATATTCTATAAAAGTAATAAAAAAATCATAAAAAACATAATTCATTTAAAAAAAATAGAGCTTTGCGCATAGGATGCATTGTCATGCGACATCAATACTCTTACTATGTATTTTCAACCTAAGCTAAGTACATGCACTATGAAAGTGCATTATTTTTATTATTATTCTTAACCAAAGGATAATCGTTCTGTTAATCATCTTTAGTGACAACATTTTTAAAGTCCTTAAAATATTTCAAATTTGATATTCAACATACCACTAATAATATCTATTGATGGTTAGCTTAACTATTTTGTGAAAGAATACAAAGCCAAACATTGATCTGAGAGATTTTTTTCAACTGTCTTCTATAGGCGACACCGAGTCCTACATTTTAAAAATAATAGTACATATTAATTAAAATAATTGGTGACCAGCGTAACGAAAACGATTTGATTACTTAAAGCTGTTGACACCTAGCTATTCATCTACAATTACCATAACCATCCGTGAGGTTTTTCTCATCACCCTGCAATATTTACAACACATTTATTATAATAGACAATCAGATATGATATTGTCTCAAAAGATTGAGAGTAATTCTTGTAAATTAGTATGACTCTACCTATTAAATGTACTCGTAATTATTTTTTTCAGGTTAATACCCCTTGGATGTACAACTGTTATTTTAGTGATGGAAATTATATCATTCCAAAGTAAGTACACATTTGTAAATATATTATGCAATAGCTTACATTTTTCTCTCCAAAGTTTAAATCTTTGGTGTGCCAGATCTTTTAATTTTATAATAGTATAATATTGGAGAATGACACATAAATGGAAACATTTCTCAAATATTTTTTATAGATTTCTCAAAATCAAATTTATTCATAATTCATACTTATTTTCAGCACTTACAGTGTGGTTTTGGGAGGGACAGGTCAAGCTAATGATTATAATACAAATGTGTCACCAAATGACAGTAAATTTATTTATGAAGGATGTGGAAAAATTGTTCCTGGACTTGAGGTAATAAATTGAAATATTAATGTAGGTATATAACTGTATATGTAAATTTTATGTTCCAGAACTTATTCATCAAAAGATCTCAGTAATGTAAAAGAATAACTTAATATTCATACATGATACCATTGTAATATGCCCAAAACATCTCAAATTCAAGGGACCCAAAAGAATTAGTGGGGTTCCGCATATAAAAGGAAACAAAAAAATAATTGCGATAACGCCATTATAGAAATATGTATGTGAAATAATGAGATAAATCAGTAATAACCTATTCCAAAGAAAATTAAACATTTTAACAATACAAAAACTCAGTTGTTAGAAAAAATAATAAAAGTAAAGAAGAATTTAAAAAGTGAAAGATAATTTGCGCATTTCAAGGCAGTTGTGCTTTCGCTCTCCAGCTATTTTGTATTGAATTATTTTGGACAAGTGGACACTTTTTGGATGGTGTCTTCGACACAGTATTGTCACCGTTCAAAGATTCAGTCAACCGTAGGAGTGAAAAATGAATTTTTCGAAAACATCCACCCCATTGTTTGACACAAGGGACCCGCGCGATCCAACTATTTTGTAGTGAATAAATTATGTTTTGTGAACTTTTAATTTAAATATAACTAGCTGGTGGGGCCGGCTTCGCCCGGGACTATAATTTGGTGAACATAGAATTGCGTTGACGTTTCTCTTTTGTTGGTTTCGGCACCTGTGATTGGAACCTTATAGAACTTTCGGGAATATAACAGATATGTTTGCATTAAACACTAATGTGGGCCTTCGAGGACATCACCTGAAGTTGAACAGTCTCGGTTCTCGTGTAACCCAAGAAAGCATGCATTAAGCAATAGAGTGGTCAATATATGGAACAGTTTGCCTGAAGGCGTTGTGTCTGCAGCCAGTGTCAACCAGTTTAAGAATAGGCTGGATATTCAAATGAGAGACAGTGATATGGGCCTACTGCCTGCCCATTATCAATAATAATAATAATCTTCTAGAATGTTCTCATTCCAGAACTTTATCGAACGTTCTACACTCACCGGCACACTCCACCACTCAATTTGGACTAATAAAACTTTCGGGAATCTTCTAGAACATTCTCCTTCCAGAACTTTATAGAGCAGGTTTTTTCGGAACCTTCTAGACTCGTCGATACACTCCGCCACTCAGTTTGGAAACTTATAGAACATTCGAGAACCTTCATGAATTTTTTAGAACCTTCCAGACTCACTTACACAGTCAGCGAGCCCATTCTGAAACAACCTGAAGCATTTTCAGCCTCCCCAAAACAAAACAAGGGCTATCTATCCTAACCAGCCACTACCACCACCGATGGGTGGTGGTAGTGGAAAAAAAATGAAATTAAATATTTATCTGGCAAAATATTATGAAATATTAAACTCTGAATAATATATTAATTATTGTGATACGGGATATATCTCTTGTTTCGGTTTATTTTCAAAATATTTGCTTAGGAAAAGTCATGCTTCTATTCTCACTCCATGCCCCTGATATATACAAATAATACAGTGGCCGGCAAACATCTTGAAATTTTTCGGCGTAGTGGGGGGAAGTTTGCGCATGCACCTTTCCACCAACGAGACACAAAATTTGTCTTCTGCGCATTCCCCCACTACGCCAAAAAATTTCAAGAAGTTTGCCGGCAACTGTATCTATGTATATTAGATTTAGTGTTGGTGGTTTATTATTATTATTCTCTGTAGCTGGGTTTTGGTATTTTTGCATAGTATGTTGTTTGGGTTTTAGATGTGGTAATTTTCAATGATTTTGTATTTTTTGCACAAGTCCAAAAATTATTTTCAATTACGAATTATCAGGGTAATATCCACTATGAATTTTGAATTATCGGGGTTTTACTGTAATGCTTTTTTTCTTTCCAGAAATCAGAAACATTATTCGAATGGGTCGGCCTGCGACCATCTCGAAAAGACAGTGTCCGACTCGAGAGATCAGATGTTAAAACCAAAGATGGAAAAAATATTGTTGTCATTCACAATTACGGTCACGGGGGCAGTGGAGTTACACTGTTCTGGGGCTGTGCCAGTGAAGTCTTAGAAATACTGAAGAGTGCAGTTAGAGAAAAGACACAAAGATCTAAATTATGAACAAGCTTACATAATCAGATAAAGTATACGTATTAAAAATAATAGTTATTAAAAAGTTTTGAATGAAAAAATGTATAAAATAGCTCATGTAAAAACATCCCTTGACTTTTTTATTTTTACTTATACCAGAAATTTTTCCTTGTTATAAATAAGCTCATAGAAAGATGATACATAACAATGGATGGAAATTATTGACTAAAAAATTACTAATTTTTTGTCTTTTAAAAAATTTCAAAACTTTTGCATCAACCCAATACAATGTGCATAGGACAAATAACAATCATCCATAAATATAATCTTCATAGATTTTAATAATCAATATATATATATATATGTATAAAGAAATCAGTGTTTCCCTATCCGCCAAGTTTTCTTCAGATTGTTGCAAGTTTGCAAAGTGACAGTTGTGTTTGTGCTTGCTCTCTTGGATAATTACTTATTTTGGATAAAACAGATATTTATAACCTTTTTTTCCCTTTGTATTTAGTTTATATTTTGTTGTATTGTAGCATATTAACGAATTTCCGTTTCTCCATCCTTAATGGAGGACTTAAGACCTCCGGATCCCCCTGATCCTCATCCTTCACCATCTACCATAAGAGGGATATCGCGTTTTCCTTTGGAGGACTCGGATTCCTCAGAAGATTCCTCTTTTTCAGCTTTTAAAAAAAGGAAAATTGAAAAAAGATCTTCAAAAATAAGACCTAAGCCCTCTACCATCGTTGCGTCTCCTCCTATCTCCCCTACGCCTTCAATAATCCCAGCTTTAGAGCCTTCTTCTGCTCCTCAGGGTCCTCTTCCTCATCCTCAACTGTTGTACTCTGAATCAGCAGTATCCCCTTTTCTGGTCTATGTTCAGAGAACAGAACGAGGTACAATCCACCCAATCGATTTTGGTAAACATATTTTGCAACAAAAAACAAAAGGCATTCGCCCAGATGGTATGAAGGCAGAAGGTAGATATAAAATCTCTGTTGAATTTGAATCAGGAGCTTTGGCAATCAATTTTGTATCAAGTTTTAGCAACTCACAAAATAATAAATTCAAAGCTTACGTTCCATCCTTTAATGTTACCCGCCTGGGTCTCGTACGTGGCATATCCGTTGATCTTTCAGAGGAAGAAATAATTTCGTATATCTCTACTTCACAAAATATTGGTAAAGTTGTAAAGTCTAGACGCCTAAACTATAAAGATACTTCCTCTGGTACTGTCACATGGAAACCATCACAAACAGTGGTCCTCACTTTTGAAGGCCAAACCCTTCCTTCTCACGTATATCTCTTGTACAAGTCTCTGCCGGTAGAACTGTACACTTTCCCAACCATTCAGTGTTATAATTGTCTCCGCTATGGACATTCTAAGGTGACATGTAGATCCTCTCCTCGATGCTTCAAGTGCGGTGAAAATCATCTTACCAATCAATGCCCAAATCCTCCCGATGTCCCCACCTGCGTGAACTGTTCAGGTAATCATACGGCGACTAGTTTTTCATGTCCAGAATTAACCAGACAAAAAAACATAAAACAATATATGGCCGCCAACAATGCATCATATTTTCAAGCATCCAAAATTTTCTCGATTTCCAAAAAATCATTTGCCAATGTCTCATCTCAACCTCCCGTTACTCAAACTCCCCAGAGTTGCCTCTTTACACCTAATCTTCCTGTTACCTCTTTCCGTAAAACCGTATACCATAATCCTAAATCAAAAGTTCCTAGCTCTCCGGGATATGACAGACAAGGACATACTGATCAACTGTTCTCTTATAGTTCTAACCCATCCAATGTCATTACTTCTAATATTAGCCAACCAACAAAAACTCCTACTCTTCCATCATCTACTCCCCTGTCAAATGCCATTAGCAATGAAAATTCTTCTTTTATTCAGACTTTACTTATGATACTCATTAATTTAATTTCTAATAGCAATTCTTTACCGTCCAACGCTGCTTCTATAATTTCATCTCTTAACTCCCTTCATAATGGCCTCCGATGTTCAAATCCTTCAGTGGAACAGCCGTAGTGCTGATTGTAATAAACATGAAATAGTTTCTCTACTAAAAACTTACAATATAGATATAGCAGCAATATCAGAGACCTGGTTTAAGCAGAACTATCTGTTTAAGATCCCAGGATTCTCCTGTCTCAGGGATGACCGTCCAGATGGCAAGAGCGGAGTAGCCCTACTTATAAAAAATTCCTTTTCCTTTTCTCAAATCCCTCTTCCGTCCTTTCCCTCATTCCAAATAGTAGGTGCTAAAGTCAATGATGTGGGATATGTTTCAGTATACTGCCACCCCAATGGCACATTCGACATTGATGCTTGGAACTCAGTTATCTCTCTTCTTCCTTCTTCTTTTTTTATTCTTGGAGATCTCAATGCTCACTCTCAGTCATGGGGCAGTGCGTTTTGTGATCGATCTGGAACTAATATTATTTCATTCATTGACGATAATAACCTAATTATCCTCAATGATGGCTCTCCCACTAGGTTCAGTTCCCCGTCTCAACGAGCCAGTGCGGTGGATCTGTCTATCTGTTCCAATTCCTTAGCAGCGTCAACCAGTTGGTCAATACTAGGAGATCCACACTCTAGTGACCATTTCCCTATAATCCTCTCATTTGTCTCAAAATCACCCAAATCTCCTGTAAAAAGAGTTCCTAAATTTAATTTTAAAAAAGCAAATTGGAACCACTTCCGCGAACTCCTTGAATCCTCTACCGCTCCCCTCCCTTTGCATATTACCTCTGAGGAAATTCAATCAACATTTTCTCAATTAATTTCAATTATCCAACATGCAGCAGACAAAAGCATCCCAAAATCAAACCCTAACCCAAAATTCCCCACCTCTCCCCCCTGGTGGGATGAAGAATGTACCCAGGCCGTAAGAAGGCGTAAAACTGCTATGTCTACCTACAAAAAAGATATGAGTATGGCTAATTACTTAGTTGTCAAAAAGACTCAGGCTCAAACCAAAAAAATTTTATGAAAGAAAAAAAGAAAGGGTTGGCAACAGTTTTGTACTTCTATATCCCCCACTACTCCTATTTCTACTGTATGGACAATGATCCGTAAGTATCGCTCATCTTTTATTCCTTCCGTTAAACGGTCTTCCAACAATATATGGCTAGGAGTGTTTGCTGACAATCTGGCACCTCCACATGTGCCTCATATCAGTGAATCTCCATCTTTAACTCATTTTTCAAGTCCCACGTCTTGGTTGGATGCTCCTTTTGCTATTCAAGAATTAACCTTTCCTCTTCAAAACCTTAAAAATTCCTCGCCCGGGCTGGATAAAATATCCTATATCATGATTCAACATTTTCCCACCTCCACTTTAAATTATTACTTATTTGTCATTAATAAAATATTTGAAACTGGACAAATTCCTGAGGAATGGAAAGCCCAATTGGTTCTCCCAATCCTAAAACCAAATAAAGACCCAGATTTTGGATGCTCTTACCGCCCAATAGCCCTATCTTCTTGCATGCTGAAAGTGGTTGAACATATGATTAAAAATCGTATTGATTGGTATGCAGAACATAATGAACTCCTTTCGTCCTCTCAATTTGGTTTTCGCAAAAAGAAATCTGTTTTTGACAACCTGAGTATTCTTACCTCAGATATTAGAATATCTCTTTCTATCGGTA